>JAPYZL010111082.1:0-15442 GCA_030522825.1 Platygaster orseoliae
CCGATGTAGTTCGTCGCACTTTTCGTCGCGTGAGTAGTTATATTTAAAAAACAATACCGTCATTATCAACTATTGCGACACGCGGAAACAATTTTAACAATATTTTCAGAAACCTTATAAACAAGTATTTTATTATTTTTGCACTTTTTTAAGTAAAATGAACAGAAACATCGAAACATATTAATTATTTATTTATTAATAGTTAATAACTAAATTTGACAAATATTCACATCTTGATTGCTTTGCTATAGCAAGAGAAAACTTGTGTCAAAATTTCATGGAAATCGATTATTAATTAACCGCGTTACGACGAGTTTAGTTTATTGAGATTTCGTATATCCAGATTGGCCGAGCGCGAAACCCCTTATTCAATCAGGACCTTCAATTTCGGAAAGCAGACGTATAATGCATATACTTTTAACTATCTGGCAAATTTTTCATCTGACTGATGGATTTCAAATAGTAATCGGTCAAACAGCAAGTAATTTCACGAGTTTCAAATTTAAAAAAAATCATGATTTTGAAAATTAAACTTAAAAACGAATTAGAAAAAAAACATGTACATAATTTTTTGATCAAGAATAGAAAAAAATACTGTTTTAACAAAATATAAATTTGGAAAAAATCTAAATTGTATAGTAGAAAAGAATTTTATTACAGATATTTTGATATAAATTCCAAAACAATGAGATGATTCTGATCAGAGTCATGTTTTATAATTTAAGATAAAAATTCATCCACCCGATCTAGTGGTTCAAATGTTATTTATTCTTAACTAGAGCTTTTGATCCTTGTTTTGGGTCCTTTAAAAGAAATCAAAATTTTTTCGTTACAATGAAAAATACAGTTTAACACAGTTTAATACAGTTTAGTAGTAGATTAGATGAATTTTTACTTTGAATTATAGAGATATTTCGAGTTTAACAGACAAATTTTCAGAGCAAACACTTACATTTTATATATTAATATTTGATGCGATTACGTTACTTCATAATGTACTCCAAATTTCCGTTTAAAAAGCAGTTAAATGCAGATGCCAATTTTTTACCTATATCAAAAACGACAATCTCAAAAACAGAATCGATAGAAAATATTTTACTTTTGCTTCATTCAACTAGTTTTGTTTATATTCGATGGGTAAAAAAATATATCGTACTCCTATAGTTATTCCTATATCAAAATTGTAGTGGAATTAGTAATGCAAAATTAATAAGAAGAATGACTGAACCTATTGAATTAGCTAATGATACTTTGACTGTTTTTCCTGAAAATGAATTTTCCGAATCCCGTTGCCTATAAATCCTCCCATAATGTCGTCCATTACACTACTAGTCATGTTATACACTAAAAGAAAAGAACTTATCATGAAGAATAACAACAGCTGACTACAGATCAATTAAATTTAAATATTTATAATTAAACTATACATTACTATACGTAGAGAAATGTCTTGTATTTTGAGACAATTTACAGTTGCTGTAATTCAGGAACCACACTCGAAAATTCCAATTGTATCAATAATTCCATCAAGGTGGTACTCCTGTGTGACGACTTTTCGGAATTTCTCCGCAAGAAAATTTTTCAATTTCTTTGAAGGTGGTTTTTCTTATTTTTTAGACCTTCAGCTACAAAATGAATGTATGTTTTTTGAAAAAATTTTCATGAATGTGTCCGTTGCGTAATTGTAGAGAGGCCCTCCGAAAAAAATTTGGGATGATGGTTCACACGATTTTGAAAATACTGCTGAAGTGAAAAAAAAATTGTAATCTTATTTTCAATTTGTAGTGGCGTGATTATCGTTGAACTATAATTCGACTCTCTATTAATTATGATAAATTTTTATAAATTTTTGAAACTCAAAAAAGGGGCAAGAAACGAAATTTTTTTTGTTGAGTTTTGTCATTTTAAAAATTGATGCGATAAAAATCAATAATGTAGTTAAACGATATTCATACTGCTATAGATAAAAATGATAACATTATTTTTTTACTTCAGTAAGATTTTCAAAATCGTGTAAACCTTCAACTCAGACTATTTTTGAAAGTCTTCTCTCCGCAAGGATGCAATAGAAACACTAATGAAAAAATTATCTAAAACATACATTGATTTTGTAGTTGAAGACCTCACAAGTCAAAAAAGCACATCCTGTTAAAAAAAAACTAAAATTTTTCTTGTGGTGAAATTTCCGAAAATTTCCGTCACATAATAGTACCTTCTAAAAGTAATCAAAGCCACCAACGTCACTTAATTGAAATCCCTCAAAAATAGTACAAGAACGAGCAAAATTTCCTTAGCTTCGTTCCCACTCACAATTCGTTATTCTCAGAAGAATTTTCAAATGAAAATGAAATGAATAAAAGCCAAAACTAAAACTTTGTATCAATTTTTCAAATCCTACAAATTTGGATCGAAACTACTCGAAACAACCCAACTTATTTCAAACACCCTTTATCAACATTACTTCCTAGGAACTTGATAAAACTAATTAAAAACTCAATAAAGGCTATCAAATATCAGTAAAATAAACAAAATATGAAAAAATTGACTAACCTCTAATTCGCTGAAGAGAACGCGTTGGTCACTAGCGAGTTTGTGAGGCCAGCGTCGCGACGTTCGGCGTCTAATATACCTCGCGACGGGCGTTCAAGTCGTCATCTTCAAAGATTGCTCTGCTTCGTCCCTTTTTTGCAGCTTCTTTTCCACGATTCTCCGTCCTGTTTTCAGTAACCACCCTCTTCTGACATTTTCCCCGAGCCTCGGTACATACCCCATACGGCATAATTCACCTAATTACGATGTGATTAGGAAGAGACAGAAATAGAGCTCCGCAATCTCAGTAATAAGCAGGGAAGAAAAAATTATTGACTTTAATAAAAATTATTTATTTTAATAACCTGGAAATATATACTGATAAATAAATATTTTAGCGTTTTTCGTTTTTTTTTTAATTCTTATAATTTGTTCAAAAAATCGTTTTTCTTACCTCTATTTGTCAAAAATATGTTTTCGAAGTCGAAAAAATTTTGAATTTCTTACATTTCAGGCAGAATGGAATTATATTATGAAATAGTATTATGAGTGATCATGATTTGTAACGAAACTTTTATTATAAGTCATAGTCTGGTTTTGATTAAGAAATTCAACAATTTTGCAACAATGCAGCAATTTAATTAAGTAATTTTTTTTGCG
The DNA here is from genome assembly GCA_030522825.1 of Platygaster orseoliae. NCBI lineage: Eukaryota > Metazoa > Arthropoda > Insecta > Hymenoptera > Platygastridae > Platygaster > Platygaster orseoliae. Next base: position 3,190 of record JAPYZL010111082.1, read on the forward strand.
ATCTTGAAGTTTTCAAATTTTACTGAATATGGTTCGATTATAATTATTTCTGTTGAAGTTATTGATTGAAGATTCACTTTTACAGAAAAAAGTTTTTGAGTTCGATAATATTTCTGAAATATTTCTTTTATCATTGACCAACTTTTTATTATGAACCAACAAATTTCGAAAAACTATCAATGGAATTTCACTATGTACATCATTCTAATTTTTTTTTCAAGCAGTTATAATATGCCGAACTTGGAATTTTCATTTCTTCAGCAATCGTTCGTTATTGTAGAAATGCTACTGATAGTAATTAAGATGCAGAAACATTATTTGTATAGTTAAAAATGTATTCACTCACAAAAAATTAATACAATAGTAACAAACAAAAAGTTTTTTATGTATAAAGAAATAAAAAAGTTCAAGCAATATGGCAACTTCAAGTTGACATACATCTTTAATTTTTTTTTATGATAATAAAAAAAAAAATAGGAAATTTATTGAGGTGTAATTTTTTTTTTCAAAAATTAATTCTCACTAATGAACTTAAGCCTTAATCATTATGATTGAATCGTGTTTATTGAAAATATAGAATTTTGAGAAAAGGAATCATTAAATAAATTTTAAAAATGTTTTTTTGACTCCAAAAAATCGTAGTTCAAAAACAACGATTTTCAACTTATACCTATAGATAATCACTGAATATAATTATTAAATAAACTCACTTTTAAACAAAATTAATGCAATCTAAAATTTTTAAATTCAAGCTTTTTTTAAAATAAAGTCCAGAATTTTTTTGTTAAGATAAAACTTTACCTATGAAATTAAAAGAGTTTTAGTTCATCTCTTGTTAAAAAATTGATAAGTGGGAAATAAGGAAAATCAACTGTACAGCCAATGTTTCGAAAATTCCCTGAGACGATATAACTGAAATCCAGCAGAAAGAAAAAATATGTGTCTAATCTATTTTGAAAGAGATGCTGTAAAAAAATTTCCCACGCAATAAATAGACCTACTCTGAACTACCTGGACGATTTGAAGTTAAATGACACTTCGACTTTTGTCAGTTTTTCGAACAGTTCTGACAGTCTCAATAATTTTTAAAGTTTAACATTATTTCTGAAATCTTACCTTTTTCACAGTTTTGACTGTTGATTCAAAACAAATCTATCAAAACTGTCATTAATTATTAAAATGTGATAGTTTCAACATAGAATCTAAATGTATGTCAAAATATTTATGAATCATCTGTCAACAATGTCAAAATATTTTGTAACTGCAGTAAATTTCAAAAGACTGTAAATATATATTATAATAAAATCGCCAAATCTATTATGCATTTTTACAATATTATGAAAAACTGCTCAAACTTTATTTAAAGGTACTGTATAAGACATGAATAATTCAAGTGTTATCATGTTTTTCATGGAATTCTAGAAAAAATTGTATAATCAACAAAAGATTATCATTCTGGTTGGGAACATCACTTCGAAATGAACCAAAGCAATTTTCGCAGCCAGAAAAACAGCTCGCACGTGTCCTGTAGATAATCCCCAAGAAATCCAGCGGAGTAAATCAGTTCCTCATGGCGTTTTTGGGGAAATATTCACGAGCCCCAATTTTTTTCCCAAGGGCAATATTCGTATGGAATGACTCCATTCGTTGACCCCTGAAATTTAGGAATCAGAAAAAAATTGTATGAAAATCACGTTTTCTCTAATTTGAAATTGGTCAAATTCAACTGATTCATAGTCTAATTTGACTAATTTTCCTTGCAGAATAAATTACTTATTTTAATAATTAAATAATGCAGCGAAATAACAAAGAAAACCTCACTGCTGTGCAAAACTTTTTTTTTTTTTATTAAAAGAATTTTTTGTATCAGAAGGAATTGGCAACGATAAAACAATCATATTTTAACAAGTTTTGAAAATCATAAATTTAATTTTTCTATGTATATTATTCTAATTTTAGTTTCTACAACAATCTTATGTTGTTGTGGTTGAAAATATAATCACCGATAAAAAAATTTAAATTACTACAATAGTAACAAACAAAAAGTTTTTATGTAAAAAGGAATATGAAAATTCAAGCAATATGACAACTTCAAAATCAAGACATCTTTGATTTTTTTTTATGATAATAAAAAAAATTCAGGAAATTTATTAAGGTGTAATATTTTTTTTTTCAAAAGTCGATTCTCACTGATGAACTTGAACTTTCATCACTATAATCAAACGTGTTTGTTAAAATTATAGACTTTTGAGAAGGAATTAAGAATTTTTTATTTTTTAGAATGAATTATAACGATTAAACAATGATACTTTTCATATTCCTGAATAAAAAATAAAAAAGAGATATTCATGAAAAATACATTTGCAGAAATATTTTATTATAACTTTTGAATATTGATAATGGGGCATTTGGTTACACATTTAATAATAATTTTATCACAGATATTCCTTAGATTAAATAAGTGATCTGCATTATAAGATAATATTTTGCACTTGAATAATTTAAAAGCTGGGTTTTTCAAGTTCAACGTTATTCATGCAAAACGTACATATATATAGTAAACAAAAAAATTTTTTTCTATTTATTACATAAGATCGTCTGTCCAATTCAAGATTTCGGATGTACTAAGTTTTCCATAACTGGAAATTATCTAATGAATTATTGTTTGAAAAATTTTTAAAAAGAATAAAAAATATTAGAATTGTAAGAATTAAAAAATAAAATGAAATAATGTGAGTAAAATAAAATTTAAACGGAAGAAAAAAAATAAAAATTGATGTAAATAATAATTGATTCGTAATTAAAACAAAAATTTACATGGCAACGAATGGTGGGTTTTTACAATAATAAAAGAGTTTGATGCAAAAAAAAGGAATAAAAATGAGAGTTAAAAATGTAAGAAAATTAATATGAGAAATAAAATAAAGTTATGAAAAATAGAAATAAAAATGTAAAAAAAATAATGAAAATTTATAAAAATATGTATTGATTCATAATAAAAACAAAAATTCAATTGACAACAAATAGTGAATTTTTCCAATAAAAAAAGGGTTTGATGTATTTACTCAATACTGTACCTAGCTACTGCATGTACTTTTAATCATCTATTAATGTAGTTTGTAAAAGAAGAGTTCCGGTATGGGTTTTTTAATTTTGTTTTTATTCAGTTTAAATAAAAATTAAACATATAGCCATAATACACATTGGTATCTAAAAACTTTTTCACGGTAGTGCAAAACCCATCGAAACAGTAAAATTTTGTTTCATTCAATATAAAAAAAAAATTACATAATTTCCCAAATTGCAACTGCGAAGAATTCCCACACAAGTGGCCGCATTAGGCTCGATTCAAGATTTATTCTTGGTAATATTTATTTCTATTTTTCGACATTTCGCGGGATGATTAGAGATGTGTCGGTGGCACGTATGAATGGCCACGAAGTGCAATGGGACTCTTCAATTTTTTTTCGGATTAAAGGGCGAAGCGTGGCGACGCATAATTTTCTCAATTTCTGAAAATTTCACGTGCAAGATAACGCTGGATCCCGTCGATTCGCCGCACGGTGAATGAATTTTCTATTCTTCCTTTTCGAGTCGTGCCAGGTACGAGGATTTCATTTCAATCTACTCGGAACCTGAACCGTTGAATGAGAAGTTTTGTGACGAATTATAGCGCTTCAGGCACGAAATTTTTGAAAAAGAGAAGATTCAAGAAAGTTTAGCTCGAGTAAAACAGAAACGTAAGAAGGAATTTTGCGGTTTCACGAAATATTTAGAGGATTTTTCTAAATCTTAAATAAATTCTACTGCGTTAAATAAAACTTTATTAAACAAACATGAGTACAATAAAATCAAACATTTTGAATACAAGTTTGATGAGTTTTCAAGAATTATTGACGACCTTTACAATTTTTATTGATATTTGAATTTTTTTTTAACTCATTGAATTTTTCATAATGATATAATACACTTCAATTTTACAGATTTTTATTGAAAAATTGGAATAAATTGTTATCATGTGTATTAGAAAGAAATATGATACAGAACAATTTTCAGAATTTTACAAATATTTCGCATTTCATAGCATTGACGACAACGTTTCAAATTTTTAGTGTATTTTGAATTTTTATTTTAAATCAAAGTGTAATACATACATCTGAACTGCTCGAACCTTTTTTATCGAAATTTGTCTAACTCATCAATATTTGTCGTGATTCTTAATACTTTTCAAGTTGTTTAAATTTTTATTATATTTACAAAAATTACAAATACGTTTTTTGCATGTATAATAAATAAAACGAAACAATAGAAATTGGAAATTTATTATGATTTCATAGGTCGTACAAATTCTGGAAGGTTTTTTAAGTTTATTTATTGTTACATTTTTTAATGAATTTTTCAGCTTTAGTACATAAAAAAACTTGCGAAATTGGATGTTATTGCTTTGAACATCTCTTTTCCATCGGAACGAAGTTGGAAATGATTGTCGTTCCACAAAACAAAAAAAGATCATAAAAATGTGAAAAAGTGCATCTTACACAACGCAAACGTAAATATTTCAACAATTTTTTTGATCAAGTACGAAGCAAACGGCTTTTCCGAATATATAATTTCACGTAGCAGCATTTTCAGCATTCTCAATATCTCGTTAGTATTTTTTTACTCTCTGGAATTTGAAAATTTTTGGATCAAAGTGAAGATCTAAACAACGTTTTCTCTGATTCTCGGAAGTGCAATTTTCCGCATTTCGCATGTTAAAATCAATCGGTTTTTTCATTTTTTCCAAAAAAAAAACCACAATGAATAAAGACATACAAAAATTATCGTATATATACGATAATTTTTTAGCTATTTTCATGTGTGATATACACATGAAAATATGTAGCTCCATTTCGAATTTACACACTTATTCAAAATTTTTTGCTTTTTCAACTCACAGCGTAATATACTATTCAAAATACTGAAACCGTAATTCTGCAAATCAATCTTAAATTAATTATTAATTTTTAAATAATAATTAATAATTATTAGATTATTAATATACAAATTAATCGTAAATCTTAAATTTCTCGGTAACAAACCATCTCAAATTTTTCTTGGATATTATTTTACAGTATATACAGCACAGAATTTCAATACGCAAACATAAAAAATCTTTACCAAAATGGTCTCGTCGTCTTTCATTGGCATGAGTTTCACGTGGAGAAGGCGGTTTTCCATACCGCTGGCATTATGCCACCCGCCTTTCCTTTGCTCTATGCATTAAAATTGTTGATGTTGAGTGACTTATAAAAGTCTTTCTCAATGATTTGTCGCTTTCTAAAGTTTATCGAACTCCATTTTTGCTATTATTTTCAATTTTGTAGTCACTTTTACCAATTTGTTCATGGATTTTTTATTTTATTGGTTCGGCCATAGAAAATTTCAATAAAACTATTCTATGAGACAATTTTTGTTTTTTATGGTTTTTTTTTTATATTTTTCAAACTGTACGTCTGGATTAGGGTTCTGTATATAATTGTTAGGCTATCATTTTTTTTACTTCTCAGCAAATATATTTAAATATTGATTATGAAATTTAAACTCTGTTTTTTCAGAAAAGTACTCAATTTTTCTACAATTCAAAATTAGAATGACAATCTCAAATTCTAAACTTTGCAACAGTTAAGCATATCTCTTTAAATACATTTAAATTTCATTATTTTCAAACACTATTTTTTTCTAGCATTTTCATATTATAAATAATAATTTCATCCATACATGGAATAAATTCATTTAACATATTAATATCGTGAGTTATGCTTTGGATTTTGTATTCTTTGTAATTTCACCATTTTAAAATCCAATCAAAAATTGTTTTTTCCCAACCTACAAAATAAAAACTTCTAGAGAAACGGGCAAAAGTGTTAATGAGACTCGTCAACATGCCATTCATACCGAAGAAGATTTTTTCAGTTTACGAACGCTCGAATAACTTCTGTAAATATTGAAAGAAGGAACGTTTCACGTACAAATGTACTATTTCAAACGTGTGTCATAAGTAAAGTTTTTTATTTCTGCGAAATCGTTATTACTGTGTATTTTTTTTCGATAATTTGAAAAACCAATATGGCGACTGATTTCCGTCATTCGCGATTGTGATAGAACGCAAGTTTCTATTGATTCATTGATAACCTTTTTCTACAGTTTTAACTTGTAAATGCGTAATGAGTGATCACTTTTAATGAAGATAACGCCGACCACCCACTTCGCGATTTCTGTATCGAACAACTTTTTTGCAAACCAAAATAAACCTTCTCCAAAAATATAAATCCGTTTACTAGCATTAAACAATTTTCTGAAAACAAAATTTTCTTTAAAAAAAAATGTTTATACTATGCTAAAAAACTGAAAAACTGTCGTTGATCTCAGTTTTGTCACGGACTGTACTCGCGTGCGTGTGAACATGCTCGCGCATATGTTCGGCTTTCCTTTTATTTTGGATTACTCTTTCTGCTGCCACGCTGTCTAGGCTTCTAGCGGTTTTTTTCCCTGCGATTTTCCCTCCTCTTCTTCTCCAACTTGAGCGATTCGCTCGCGTCTTTCTCGCGCTATTCGCGTCCACCACTCTACCTACCTTCTCGGCTTCACCTCCATCGCCACTTCCACACTTCAAGGACTCGAATAAAATTCCTCCCAATTCGAGTTTCAAACGTATCGTTTTCTTGCGGCATTCCACGAGAAACCAACGATAACGCGCTTTGCTCGTGTTCTGCCTTATTAAAATCAAATTATGCCCCCTCGTTTCAGGGAACATCCTTTGAGAGGAATTTCAGCCGCAAAACAAACTCATTAAGACTTCGTGTCGCAAAAAATTCTCTTTCGAATTTTGCTAACGAAATACTTTTTTGATTACCGTTCAATTTTCCGAATTTAACTTTCCGAAACCCGCAATAAATTCCAAAAGTATTTATTTGACGTATTTTCCAAAACCCATATTTCCTAAAAAAATCAAAAAATTTTGAAAAATGATTTCCCTTAAAAGTGATTAAAACTATTTAACATATGATTGATATTTGGATATGTTTTTAAAAATAGTGATAGCGATCGGGGAAAGTTATTTGATATTGACTTTGAAATATTTGTTTATATCAAAATTTTTCTTTCGAAATTTCATTTAAGTTTGCATTTCATTTTAATTACTTTTAAATGATAAAAATATATTGAATGTGTAAGTTTTTACAATTTAGTTATAACTTTTTTTCTTCGAGAGATAATTTGTTGACTCATTTTCCTATCATTGCTTTATAAGTACTGCAAGTTTCAAAATTTTAATAATTCAAAAAAATTGATCCTCCCGAGATTCATCCAAAGTATTTGTTTTTTATGAATAAAACAAATCTCAATCTGTTGAGAAATACTGAAAATATCCCCATAAAAATTGTGCTCCTTCAATTACATTCGATTGTAGTCACCAGTTGAGCTGTTTTGTTAATTTGAAGATACCGGGTTCGAATCCCAGCTGTAGGAACTCTTTAAAAATAAAAATAAAAAAAATGACACTTTTCTCGTCAATAGTTTCCATTTTTTAACAACTGTTCGTAAAGATTCTTCATGGCTGGGAGACATTTATGTAAGAAAGAAAATTTTTTACGATCCCGAAGATAATAACATACGACAGTGTGACCAATGACGTTTGAAATCAGTAAATCCGCCGTGAGACATGCATCAACTATTTGCAATGGTTTTCCGATCTGAATAATTGTCATGCAAATTGTCGTGTGCCAAGCATTGATGTCTTACGTAATTCTACACTCGATACAATGTCCTATTTTCTTTTACTGCGAGCTTTTACCGCGCTTATTGCTAGCAATTCTCGTTGGAAAGTAAAAGGATAGCGTGAAATAATTATATTCATTTCCGAGTAGAATATTTCGGTTGCAGGGTAATCATTGATAGTCGCAAGTTTTTGTACAATGTCTGACTAGACTCGGTTTTACTACTTATTCAGAGTTTTCTAGATAGCATATAAACATATATATTTATTAGGGGAAAGAATTTTTCTGTTCGGAACATTTTTCGAGTTTATGTGGTTTTGAGACTTTTCTCTACTTATATTTGAAATTAAAAATCAGGGGCGTGCACACAGAAATGTAAATCGTTTATGTTTTTCATTTATAAAAGACATATGTGTATGTCATACGTATTGCTGACTTAATGCATAAAAAAAATATTTAACAAATTTTTTAATGAATTTATCATTAACAGAGTAGTTGGCAGCTAAAAAAAAGTGAACGAAAGACTGCAAAAAAACAGGCCCACATCAAGAACACAATTTTTTATCAATTAAACAATAGAAATGTCTTACATTCATTTAAAATTTATAAATTTGACTGCTGACATGATAGCTATAATATTTTATCATTTTTTGATTTACATGATTTGAATGGTATAATGAATAGAGTAATTTGAAAAATAATAATGTAGGGAGTAATTATATAAAAAAATAATAATAATAATGGAGGAATAGAAAATTGCGGGACAGTTTACAAAAGCAAAACTTATTTTTTGATAAAAATTTATAAAGTGTCCTTTATTTCTAAAAAAAACATTTTTTAATTTCTAACTTTATAGTTTAAACATTCGACCAGTATTTCAATGCTATGATAATTAATAGAGTTATTGATTATAATTAAAAAAGTTATAATGGAATACTGAAAAACAATGGGCCATGTACAATAACGAAAATTTCTCATCATAAAAAAATATGATGTTCAATTATTTATTTCTAAATAATATATATACTCTATCACTCAGTTGATAGCTTAAATATTCAATACGTTTTTCCATGAAATAATAATTGCTAAAAAGCAAAAAAGTAAAAAAAATTACTGTAAAGTTACGAGTCCATGTATGTACAGAAATGGCAATTTTTCTTCATAAAAAAAATTAGTGACCTTTACTTGTGAAATTTATAAATAAATTGTTTTTCTGACTTGATTGCTGAAATATTTGACAAATTTTCAATAAAATGATAAAAAATAAAGACATTAGAGTGCTTGCTGTTAAGTAAAAACGATGAATGAATGTATCTATCGCTATGATACATGGAATTTTAAATTAAAACATGTTTTGTTTTTTGCTGATAAATTTTAAAAAATAACATATTTATATTGTTTTTCAAAGCTGCGTCATAACACTTCATCATGTGCTAAAATAGTTTGAAAAATTACTGCAAAATATGTAAATCTTAAAAAATTCAAATTATCATTCAAATTACTACTCATATTATTTGTTAACCATTTAGTTTAGCCGTTGTTACTGCCAACTTTATACCTCTTGGAAGTAGGCCATTTTCTCTAGACGACGATTAGTCTAATATTTATTAAAAGTGAACTTTTTGGAATCACTCGGTGAAACCGACTTAAAGTTGGATAAAAAAAATAGACAAGGCTGATCAAAAGCCTTTGAACATTCTTGGGTGGGATATGGGAAAAAAGGCTTGTCGATCGACTTTTCTCGACGCGTAACCTCCTTCTGATTGCGATCGGCGAGCGGTTTGCTCGGAGGAGAACGGAATTCCTTGAATCTCGTTGACTAGACAAGAATAATAATCACTGAGGTGCCAAGCGGTCTACCAGTACATCGGAGCAAAAACCAGTCCTGAAGGCTCGGACACGCCTCGTCACGCAAAGTCCCTCTTCGCCTCGCGATTCCCCTCCCAAGAAACTGCAGTCACGCTTTTAATACATCCTATTTCGCGTTTTGAACAAAATTTTTTTGCAACTTTTCAAGGTCATCAGTTGACAGAAAAGAATGATTAGGCGTACAGCTGGAGGTTGCGTGCTAGGATTCATTTAATTAAGAAAAAAACATGGAGAAAACGGTATGGTTGTTAAAACCATTATATAGAAAGATTTTGAGTGATTATATTCGTTGTTAGAGCAAGTATGTATATACTGAAAAATCAATTTGATTCCCTTAAATATATTTTTAGTACAAAGCTAACCTAAAGTCCTTAAAAGTACCAGAAAACTCTTTGAATACTTATACCTAGGTATTCAATTTTATATTCTAGAGTATCAAACTTTAGAAAACTTTAAAGGAATCGCTTAAATTACTAGAAAATTATTCAGAATCATACAAATGCTAAACAATACTAAAAATATGCATCAGCAGCCCTAAAAATCTATCAATGTATAAAGTACAGACTTTTTCAAAAATAAATTAAAAAACTTGAAACTCATAAAACTTCGAATTGTCAAACACTAAAATCCGAAAATCGATAAAAAAATCTATCAAAGCTTAGAAAACTTTACAACATTTTATGAATTCTGAAAAATACGAATATTACGAAAAATACTAGCAGTTCATAAACTCAAATTAATTTATGAAAATGTTTTTTTTTCGAAAAATAACAGAAAATATTCGAAATTCCTTACATTTTAAATCATAGACCATCAAATTCTACAAATTTAACCGAAATTCCATAAACGTATCAGAAAACTCTTCAAATAGTTCTACTTTAGTAAACTTTAAAAAACTTAATAGGAATCGCTTAAAATACAAGAAAATTATTCAGAATCATACAAATATTGAACAATACTAAAAAAATGCATTAGCAGCCCTAAAAATCTATCAATGTATAAAGTAAAGATTTTTTTAAAAATGAATAAAAATACTTGAAACTCATAAAACTTCGAATTCTCAAACATTAAAATCAGAAATATATTTTTTATTATTCACTCACATCATAAAATTTCACGTGAGTCAGATATTAAAAAATAAAAAATTTCCAATAGTCAGATTTTTTTTCCAACAGTGACAAATCAATATTCCTTGTCTACAAATGAAAAATTCGCGTGATTTTGACACGTGAAACAATGTAAAAAACTTGTCATTATTAAATAATGATAAAAAAAAGTTGTTTCAAAGGAAGTGCAGTATTGGTATCGCTTTTTTGAAGGCAAAAGCTGGCTCGATCAAGAAACGATTCCCTGTCAGTCACAACGTGATTTATGCCGGATATGCGTGATCTCTCGACGTGATGCGCTTTGAAATCCCTGTTTTTTAGGATAGAAAATATTCAGGACGTGCTGGGCTGACCAAATGTTGTATTGGAATCAATTTTCAATACTTGAAGTATCGTCGAACACATAACGAATTAATAACGATTTTTCGCTTCGATTTCAAAGTTCATCATTGAATTCAAGATATTTCCTTATAAAAAAAAAATATGAAAGTCAAAATAATGGTCCATCAACTTTCAAAAGTTAAATAAATAAAAAGTCTAAAAAAATTAAAAACTCCATTTTTTTCTATTTTAGAAACAAATATTAGATTCTTGAAGTTTACGCTTCTTCGTGGCTTTTTCCCAACTATTTTCGAACCAACTATTATTCCGCTGAACTCAGATGAAAGAAATCTGAGAAATTGTTAAACAAACGAATCTTGCATGACGCAAATGTTGCACGCTCTACGCAACACTTGAAATTGCAAGGCGTACGTAAACACAAGTTATTTTTACCGGAAGACCCCGATTCTCGAAATTCTGGCAATTAGAAAACGTGGAAATTAGCGAATCCAAAACATTCCTGTAAGCAATTATAGGTTGGTCAACATGTTTTCAAGTCCTCGATATTAAAATGAAAAAAATTGGTTTTCCCAGTTTTTCTAAAGATTCTGATGACGAATAGATCAAAATTGATCTGCGATTGACGTAATAAAAATATAGATGTAGGATGTAGCAGGAACGTTGCAAAGGAATTTTTTATAAGGGAAATGGGAGGGGCTCAAATGCAAAAAGGTTTAATATTTCAATAGTGTATTTTATTTATCTGACGCATTAAAATATTTATTCTAGCAGCATAACGTCATAGAAATCGACTTGCAAGATTAAATTTGTACTTTTGAAAATGTATATTTTTCGTGCAGCATAAAAAGGACAATATTTCACTCCTGATATTATTCAGTATTTGTACCATTTTGTGAATTATCTCAAACTTAAATAGAATTTTTTCTTTTGAATTTGATAGATTTTGAGTATTTTTATCGATTTTTGAGACAGTTATATAAGCATTTATTTAAAGAATTTCATAAACTGCTCAAGACTATGAATAATTATAATATTTTGTGGTATTTTTGAATTTTTTAATAGGTTTCTTGCACTTTTGTAGATTTCATTATACAGGGTGTCCCAAAGTCCGCGATAAAAAAAAAATCCTGAATTCCTTTTTCAATTTCGAGTCGAAAAGTCCTTTACCACTTTTTGCAA
>JAPYZL010111086.1:0-24781 GCA_030522825.1 Platygaster orseoliae
GAAAATGAAACAACTGAAAGTCGCTCAGTTTAGCCATATTTGACAGACGCCGAAATCGATTTTTCAATGCACTCGTTGTGAAAAATATAGTTCACAACTTGTTGAGTATCGACAGATTTACCATAAACGTCAAATCGGCAACGCAGAACCATATGGATTAGTGTGGAAAACCGTAGGCAAGCCGCTTCGCGGCTTGCCTACAATTTTCCACCCTGACCCATATGGCCCTGCGCCGCCAACTTGACGTCTACGGTAAAACTCCCGATCCTCAACTTGTTGTGAAATATACTATTTCCCAAAGTAGACCTGTGTGGACACTTCCAAATAAATTTTCACAGGTTCAATAACTTTCCTTAATTTCTAAAATTTTTTTCTAATCCGAGTGCCTAAAGATCGTTCAGGTCGATATGGTCGGGCGAGCCCCACCCCTTCCCTTGCTTCTGGCTGCAGTCGGTGGTACCAGGAGTAGTCGTGACCAGCCGTGACTGCCAACGCATCACCGCAGTCTAAATGGAAACGTCACGATCCCGTGTAAGTGGCTTGTCTAACATTTTGATTAACACGTCTTTCTTGGGGAAACGAGGCTGCGCAGCGCCGTGAGGCTGCGGCCCTCTCTCATGCATGCGCACCGACATTCGTGGCGACGGGTTGCGAGCGCGAAAGGCCGTTATCCAGTCTCCGTAAGGTGGGTATTATTGTGTCGAGAAGGCAGGCCCGACTGTTGTACGGTCTGTCACTCAAACCCCCGAGCCCCTCGGCCCCTTCAACCCCCTCTCGCTAGAAAGCGGAAAGACTGTCTGTCAGTCAGTCTGCATTGCGGCTTCGTCTTCACCGCCTAGGGTTCGAATCGATTTGTTAAAAAGTTGTTTACACGCCATCCCCTCCTACTTTCCGAACTGCAACCCTCCCCCCGTCCCACCCCCTTCATTTGCCGTGTACGATGTTTGTGGGCGAAGGCGCGTTTTTCGAATTCGCCCCTGGGGGAGTACGAGCGACGCGATTCTTTACTTTGTGGAGTTAATCATTCGCCCAAGGTGTCTAGCTGATCGTGAAGAGTAAATTATCCGCATTATTTCAGGGTTCTTCGCTCTTGAATGGAAATGTAATTGTAGGGATGATTAGGATTCAAAGTTGGTAGAGGTTTTCATTGTTGCGCAGAAAAGGAATTGTGTGATGGGACGGTGGAAACGTTTGGACGTGTTTTAAAAGTTGTTTGAACGGGTTCGACCAGAGAAGAAAATTGGTCTGTAAGATTTAACGAGTGTTATCTTTTTGTGTAATTTATATTCGGGAGGTTTGAGGTACATTGATTGAATCTTGGTGCAAGAACGTGTTTTTTTTGGGGGGGAGGGGGTGGGGGGAGAGAATTTTAAAATCGAATGAATGAGGAAATAGAGCATTGAACATGATATGTAAACATCTCTGGAACCAAAATTAGTCAAACTATGAATCGAAGTTATACACTCGGCAACTTTAGTTACTGTTCGGTATAATCCAGAGTTTAGTGACGTAATGAAGGAGAAAATGCAAACGGCCGGATTGATGGCATCAACCGCGCGACGTTGAAAACGACCATTCTCGAGAAGCGCCCAAATTCATGTGCCCTCGGTATACAACCCTTGACACAAGGGTCGCCCAAGAACCCCTAATATTGCTCACGAAGTACGCCGCTCGAGCCACTTGCTTTCATATGGAACTCCCATAATAACTCAGCGGTTCAACCACGTATCGGGATCTTTCAAATTACCCGTCGCCCCTGCTGCATCGTCCCGAGCGACAACTACGTTCAAACAAATGTTCGAGTGATCGTCATTGAAATATATTTCACTTGATTAAATTCTCTCAATGACGCTATTTATTTGGTTAAGAAATTTTCACTGTCTTTCCAAATGTTTTGATAATGATTGTGAAGTTTTAGGCGTACGTTTTTTTAATGGTCTAGATTTCAGGATTTTAAAGTTTTAGAACTTTTATTGTCCAGAGTTGCAAATTTTTCATGGTTTCACTGATTGCAATGGAATTCGATATACGTGAATTTCCAGTCACTCAGGGGAAAAAAATGTTTGTTTTCTAATAATTTCTGTATGTTTCATTATTCTTGAACTTTTCTATACTATTTCAAAGATTCTGTGATAATATTATGGATTTCTATTTGGCTTTCTAGAGTTGAATACTATAGAAACTGAAATTCTAAAAAATTTGAATTCTTTTCACTAAAAGATTTTCAAGAAAATTAGAACAACACAAATTTTAGGTATTTCGTCAAACATTATATATTCATTTTTAAAAAAGAATATAATTTTTTAAAATTTATAATAATTGAAATTTTTTTTATTATTAAAAGTATTTTAATATTATATTATTAGGTATATATTATATATATTATAATAATAATATTTTATATAATTAGGTATATATATTTTTAATAATAAATGTTTTAAATATTGAAATGTGAGATAAAAATAATGAAAACAACGTAATTATAAAAAATAATTGTATTCTGGTGTTGTATGTCACAAATTTATAAAATTTTTGAGTATTTTCATAGATTTCGAAAGGTTGATGCTATGGTATTCCAAGTTCTAAAGACTTGTAACAACTTGAAGAAATAAACCAGAAAAAAGTTTATTTTATACATGTTTTTAGTATTTTATTTTTATAAACATTTTTGAGTATATTATACATGTACTGAAAGTACCTACACTTAAAAAAATTTCCTGGAATTTTAATAAATTTCTAAATAGATTCCTTGATATATGTGCTCTAGCATTAATGGTTTTGCAAATTCTAAACATGACAATATGAACATAGTTTTTGAGTATCAAATAAATTTCTAGTATTTTTCACATTCTTTCGATAATCAGCAAAGTTTTGAAAATCGATAGGTTTCTCAGTATTTCTTGCATTCTTTACGTTTTTTGTAAATCTTAAGGACTTCAGTATTTCCAAAACATTTTGTGTGTTTGTAGATTGCTAAATAGCATATAGATTTCTAGAATTCGATGCACTACGATTCAAATTTTGATTAATTTTCAATCATTTCATAGCTTTCTATGAAAACTTCATCCGCATTATTCTATAATGTTTTACAGATTCTTTGTACTGTCTCACTTTTTTAAGTTTTACAAGATTCTATGGCGTTTTCAAGTCAAAGGGTAGGCAGCAAAAAGGCAGTTTTATTTTAATACGAAAACATGAATTTCAAAATTATAAACATACTTGTTCTAAAATACCATAGAATATTTTTTTTAATAAGATTCGAGTTAGTTTTCGTTACTTTTTTTTATTTTCTGAAATACAGCTGTCTTATTTTCTTACTGAGCTGAGGATTTTTTTTCACTTTGCTTTTTCTACTTACAAATAGCAAGGTGTATTCACGTTTGTTAGAATGTTGTTTATTTTGTTACTTACCTCAAAAAATTCAATTCATTTGTATGACTTACAGATTTTGCAGAAACTTTGAAAACTATGCTAAAATACTAGAAATTATAAATTCCATTGAAAATCTATAATGAGAATGAATAATTTCAAAATAACAGAATCGAATTTTCGTACAATGTCATTGAATTATATAAATTTGAAAAATTGGTACACAATAATGGACACTTTCAATTCAAACTATTAAGCGTAAAGCCTTAGTTACAATAATTATTCATTCGGCAAAAACAGTTTTCTTTTTTATAGCCAGAACTTTTTTTTGTTGTTACTCACAATTGTTCATTCTTTGCACATCAACTTGAATTCACACTTATCTGCTTTTATTTGTTTTTTATCATTGAGAACAATTCCATGAACGCAATCCATTAGTAAATGTCATCGGTGAATCTCAACAGCAACGCTGATCGATTTCATTAGTTTACATCAATGATTTGATCACAAGCTCCACTGACGGCCTAATGAATGAGTTCTGTCACGTTTATCAATAGAGAAATAGAGCTTTGATCAATGTTCATTGTACATGTATATTGATGATGTTGAATATAAAAACAAGTGTTGAATATAAATATAATCAAGCTCAGGAATCTACACTGTAACAAATTAAGATAAACTTTCATTCTTTGCAAAAAAAAGTGTAAGAGAACATGTCAAAAGCTGTAAAATTCGACAGTAAGGTTTGAATATTTCATTGATGTTACTTATAAAAAGTGCATAGAGTTTTAATAAAACAGTATCTAGAACCTACCATTAGACTAGTAATGGCCACAGAACTAAAACTGCTAATATAAATATTTATACAATTATTATTTAGTAGCACTACTGATTGTTAAGTTAATTGAATCATTCATAAACAATTCAAAGAAAAAGGAATAATGAGGATTGATAAAGGCCAATTAAAAAAATACGTTTTCTATCAATAGAAAGTTTATGTCAGTATAATTATTTCAATATATTATAAAACAGAAGATTATAACAAAAGAACTAAAATGAAGAAATTCGAGTACTTCATGTAATTAACTTAAAAAATGTTGGTGTGGACTTGATTCGTCATAATATAAGATAAAGACGGCACTTTTATGGATAGAAAAACATTACGTTTTTATGGTTCTCATGAAGAGATTCTACAAATAATAATAAAACACTGAGGGATCAATATTGAATCGTGATTAGTAAAAAAGATACTTAGAGATGTCGAAATTTCCAAACAAAAGTCAAAAATTAAAACTCAAAATGTAAAAACTTCAAAAAGACGACAATAGAGATCTGACTCAAGATATATCTATGATTAAGATGTTGCAAAAAAGGAAAAGGCTGAAGGAAGCTGGAAAAAATTGGGTGTGTTTGGAAAAATTGCAGTAATAAAATTTGTAAATAACTATTCATTAAAAAATAGAAATTATTTTCACAGATTTTTGAACAGGGTATCTTTAATTATTTCGAAGAAAATACGTAATGTTTTAAATTTGGTTTTGGTTTTTATAAAAAAAAGAAACTAAATTTATATAAAACCTGATTTTTTAAAAGAATTCCGATTTTAATAGAATCGACCTTCCAAAATTTTTGTAAAACAAAATTTTTTTATGAAGTGACCTTATAAAAGCCTTCTACAAAAATTTTTTCTTATGAAAAGGACATAACTTAATAAAAATTGTACATTTTTTCAAAAAAAAAAATCCGAGCTCGATATTTTTTTTAAAAAATTTGATTTTTTTGTAAAAAATTTTCTAATCTTTTAAAATTTTTTAATTATTGAAATTTTTTTTATGAAGAAGTTTTTTTTTCTGAGGAAGAAATTCTTACAAATGAAAAGAAATATATTTGTATAAAAACTTTCGCGAACAATAGAATTTTATGGAAAAATTTTTGTTATGAAATTTTCATTAGGTTACTTCATGAAAAAAGGTTTATTTGATAAAAATTCTGTAAGGTCGACTTTATAAAAATTTTTATAGAAAAATTTTTTGAAGTTTTTTAAGAATCAACAATACCTGGGACTCAACTGATAAAAGTTTGAGTTAACTAACTTTATAAATTCATATTCTTTCATGATGCACATTTTGTACTTATAAAGATACAATAGAAATGTATATTTTTTATAAAAACCGTATAACTTAATAAGTCAGAAAAAATTTAGGAAAATTTAGATGAGTATCTGTATAATAATTTTAAAATAGCAGCTACTTCTGACGTTTGATTCCTTCTTTCAAAAATTACATTTTTAAACAAGTGTCTCACTGAAAAAAAAATCATTGTTTTGTCCCCAAACCTTACAAGTTTGGTAAACTTACTCTATAAGTGAATTTTTATTAAATAGAGTTGAATCAGGTAATATAAAGTTTTCAAAAACTTTATAACCACAAAAAATTCAGTTTTTCATGTTTTATATTCCCACATAATAATATCAAAGTCAAATAACAATTAGCTTCAAGAACGACCCAACAAAATTTTTATCCTACTCATCATCAGAGCAACAAAAAATATTGATTTAAATATAAAATATTTTGAATACTTACAACTTTTATTTTTTTTGTAAATATTTAAAGGTTTTTTATCATTACTCTCAAACATTTTCAACTTTTTTTGACCATTAAAAATCAGTATTTTTAATTTTTATACATGTTTTACCATGAAATATTAGTGAATTTTTGTAATTTACAGTTTGAATTTTACCGAGAAATTATTGGACATGTAACATGTCTATAGATTAATAATTTGTTTACATTCAAAAATAAATAATCATTTGAAGCATTATGCTTTTCGACGTATTGCGTACGACGTACTTTCATTAGTAACCAAAAATGTAAACAAATGTACAAAGCATATAAAATTTGCTTTCATTTGATTATAAATATTCCCTGCCTATGAAAAGCCTGTCATAAATATTTCGCTGTATTTTTATGTATAAATAAATAAATAAATATTTTGCATTTTATCTCAAATATTATTGGTTAAAAAAATCATTAAAATGTTTTTATAAGCAATTGGTTACGATGAAATTCGGTGATGCCATAAAAAAGCAGGGAAAAGAGGGATCGAATTGAAACGCCGGTGGCTATGCATCCCGAGTAACTTGGCTGCAGAGTCAGTAGCAAAACAAGCAGCTCTAGCTTTGACTCGGCGCTATGTATTTGCCAAAGCGAGACGGAGTTGTTTTCGGCACGCACAGCGCGACGAGTGTTTGTCAAATGTTTGATCAAAATGTTTTTAATTTTCGACGAGCGACGCGGCCGAAATTAGATGCACGGGATTGAATGAGCAGGCCGATTGAGTGTGCATGTGTGTACACAGGCCCCGTCAAATGAAAGAGATGTTACCCAGAACCCACGAGTTTGGGGGTGAAGTTAATTATATAATCAAAAGCCCTTCGTCAGGTCCTCGCTTCGCTCGGTCCGAAATATGCGCCCGTTTCGAAACGTTGGCTTTTCTCTCAAGATACTAATGTAATGTAATAAAAAATTTTTTATACTATCTGCATTTAGATTTAGAAAATATTTCCATCATTTTCACATTTGACAACAATAGAGGTTTTGCTTTAAAATACAATGCATGGTAAACATTTATATATTTATGAGTATATGTACCATAATATATGAAAAATTCAAATTTTAATATAAATTTTTCAGAATATAGTAATTTTCCCAATATTTAAGGTACAAATACCAGGTCCCTCAATGTACTTTTTATTTTCGTGTATGCCCAACAAATAACAAACTTCAACGATGACAATCAGCGTCATTCAAGTCGACTCAAAAACTCTGACGTTCTTGTAATATGTGTAATACACTTTTTTTCATCCAAGATTTGTCATACAACCCGATAATGCAATACGCGGAAAACGTCCCACCGATGACATGCACGTCGTTTGGAATGTTCACTGTAGATCGCCACTGAAAGGTACAATTAACAATGAGCAACGTCACGATTATTGTGTTACGTTTTGAAATTCACAGACGCGCTGAATGGAGTCGACTTGAATAAGTTCCGAACGATGTTGATCGTTCGTCAGGACCGGTTAATCGAATTGCACGCTCATCACGCGACATTAATAATCAATCTTTCCCCACCGTACGTAACGGTTTGTTTATCGAGGCGGTCTCGACATTTTGCAAATTGAAAAATGAAGCGTTGATTGGACGTGGAATGCGCGTTTCAATTTACAATGAGTCGCGGTAATCCGCGCACTTGGCTCTTCTCTTCTTCTATTTCTTCCTGGGCTCCTTCGCGATCATCTCGCTTCGCCGTTTCGTGCAGACAGTGAAGTTAGGCGAATGAAAAAAGTTGGCAGGCTCTCAAGGGAATGGCCGAGTAGTTAGCGGACTTCGGTATAATCTTCATTGAAAAAGTTTGCTTAAACCTCGGAACGCGTGGTATATGTTGGACTGGATATGTATGAGAAGGTAAATGAAGTCGAGATGGAAATAGCTGCTTCACTTGAGCCGGGGAAATTTTTTTCATGGACGACTTGATATAAGGGTGACCAGGCGTCCTGATTTCACGAGACAAGTTTTGTTTTTTTTTTATACGGTCTTGATGTCCTGGTTTTTTAGCAAGTAAGTGACTATTAGGTTGATTAAAATGTCATCAGTTATCTTTGAGGTCGTATTAAAGGCAAAATTTCATCATAATATGATCAGGATTCTTCTGCTTGTAACAGTGCCATGCTTTATTTGATCTCTGAATGTTATAAGAGATAGCAGAAAATCATTTATTTAGAAAATTCTTAAATTCCTCCTCCCTGAATCTCTCAACTGCACGACAATACGACAAAAAGGTTTGAAGACCGTTTCGACTGGACATTGCGAAGTGGCCGCTACCTGAAATTTGTTCTCTCACTGTACACAGCATACAAAATATATTCATAGTATATGCCACGGCGGTGCCTTCAATGAGCCGTCATCGTCCGATCAAAAATTACACATGGGCCTCGATGTCGATCACTCGAGAAATCCGATGAAAGAAGATCGCCAGATGCGAGGCTCTCGGGTGTTCGTTGTAGAACAGCTCAAAGCTCGGGCCTTGTTTACTCGGGATGGGTAAGAGTGTTTATAAGTGGCACGGTTGAGTTCTTTGTTCGCTGATGCCGAAGACATGGGATTTCGTGGGGGCAGGTAAGTCACAGTTTATCCCGCCACAGGTATTATAATAACTTGTCCCGATCCAACAATAACACACCTGCGCTTCTGGCAACTGTAATAATTACCCGTGAAATACGTGTTGTAAGTGTAAAAAGGCCAAGTTTCAAAACGGGGATACGGATTTGAATGCACGATGAGGCTAATTCTGATTTGGAGAAAAAGAATCGGGTTACTAGTGTTTGAGGTTAGGTTGTAACCGTTATACGATCGTCCTAGCATCGCATACACGGATTCCTTCGTCAGGAAAAATGGTCATTAGGAACATTGTATTAGGAAATACGTATTAGGTAATTCATGGAATTCACGAAAAAAGTCTGGCTCATGTGACGTGCAATAAGATGACGACCATGGCGATTTCAAAAATTGTCATTGTAGTTGTTTTCACGAATAACGAAAAAACAAGGAATCTGCCCTATTCATCGCTTTCCTCTTTTTTCCTGAAACATGAAATAAGTCATAGAAGGACACTTTAACAAACATCTCAATAAAAATATACTCCGCATAATGCATATCTCAAACTTCGATTAATGCGTTAAGATCCAGTAAAGATCAGAATTTCCAGCACTCATACAATGACCAAAATTTACCTAATATCATGCATACACACAATTCTCAATTTGTCTTCGTCCCTTACTTACAATTCAATGAACGGGGCCAAGGGACAGCTGTCAGACCCGAGTAATGAACAAAACTGACAGCTTTTATATGAAAATTTGAGTGTTTGACTAATAGTCTTCGCCAAGCATCTCAGTAGAATGAAATGCCAGTGCTAATCTAACTTTTATTAATGCCACGAAAACCCGCTCGAAAAGCGAACGAGCACCGAAACGTCGATCCCTTTATTCATCTGAAAAAATCGCGTTCAAAGATGAAGTTGAACAGGGAAAACGGTATTCCAAGTTGGCAGGAAAAGTCTGCGTAAGAAAGGATGATGGGTGGAAGAAACCGAGGTAGACGACTTACGATATTTAATAATTCGTTTGACGCCACGAACATCTGCTGTACTCCAGAACCCTTTTTCCACTTCGTTTATTTTTTCACAAGTCATTCCATTTTACGTAAATGACTTAATTAATGACAGTAATTTGATATTTATGAACTCTTGTTCTTCAAGTTTTGACAACTGAGATTTTGGTACGAAATTTTTTTCTTAGCTGAAAATATATTTTTTGTAGATTCAAAAATTCATATCACTATCATATGAAACAAAACGTTTCTGTAATATGAATTCATTGATTTTTTAGTCATGGTCTTATCGATAGTTTATTCGTGGTAAAACAATTGTTGTGAGTTTAAAGATAATCTCAATACTTAAAGGTACTTGACATTTAAAAGTTTGAATCCTAGAACCTTGGATTTTATAAATCTTTATAAAAAATCTCTTCAAATATATAATAATCCACCTTATCGTAGAATTACTGAAGATAAACGAGGACTGCCAAAAATACTTGAGATTGATGGAAAATAAAAAGCCTATAAACATGGAGTTGTTCAAAAATAGCATTGCATTACTGAAGAATGATTTAGTTTTCAATTGTTAGGCTTTTGATATTTGGAATCCAAAATGCGATCTAATAGAATATCAAGAATTTTTCAAGTATTGGAAAATTCTATAACAATTTATGCATGCTAAAAATTATAAAAATAATTAGAAATCTATAAATGCTTAGTATTTATGATAATACGATCTATTAAAAACTGATGAAATTACTAAATTTCCAAAAAACTTTATTGCCAAATTATAAAATTTCTAAATACATGCATCAAAATTTATTATTATACGGAAATATCTTGAAATTGTTTAAAAACTGATAAAACAAAAAAAAAACAATAAATAAGAGAACTCACAATCCATGTGGAATATTCGAAAACTTTTGGAATACTGATTTACAAAGGAATCATTTTTTTTCTAGATTCCTACAAATAAATTGAAGTTTGAATAAATAAAAATAACTAAAATAAATAATATACTAAATAATAAAATAATCATAATCATAATCATAATCATAATCATAAAAAATTTAAAAAATTAAAAAAAAATAATATAATATAAAATCACAAAAAAAAACAAATAAAAAAAAAGTTTGAATATATAATTCCTGTACTTTTGAATTTAATCGAGTGCCATTTCCATTCTAATCAACTTAATATCTAACAAATTTCAATCGAATGAACATTTTACGCTGATCCCATAAAGTTTCACTCGTCTTATATAAAATTGACACTTAAGTTTGATTTTCAGGGTTTTTATTCAAAGAAATAAGTATAGTAAACAATTCAGTCCCTTGAGAGCGCACGGACTAAATTCGTTAGTTATTCAATTTACTTTTATTGCAAGACAATTGATCATTTCTGAAAAGTTTTTTTTAAAGATAACAGGTTCGACTCTAATTCAATGAATATAAGTTCGTTATCACATAATATACATGCAAAGTAGTGTTTTTTCAAAAAAACTAATAACCAATACAACATTTCAAAGAAAAAACATGTTTACACGTTTCAATTGATTGTTTTTTAAAGATTCCTATTATGGATTTCAGAAGTTAGCATTGCAGGATTAAATTATATGCTTCTGTTGTTGACGTTCGTCAATACTGTAACTGAGTTATAAAGTTGACGAAAGAATCACGTGATTTGTAGTTCACAGCTTTTCATAAGCACGCGAACGCTTGTGTTTTTCACTTTGGTTGCTAGAGTGCGCCACATTGGCCTCACGCAACGTTTAAGAACCATAGGCAGTTCTTTGACAGCTTTCAAACTCAAGGGAGGAGCGACTGTAGATGAGGCCGAGCCTCAAACTCCGCCTCTCTTACATTCTCCTCCAGCTGTACTACTTGCTGTACGCTTGTCGAGTATTCGATTTGTTCTACCATCCCTGTTACACACTGTTTACGTAGAGTTCAGGATTTTTTTAGTATTCACAAGATCCTTGGAGCTAGATTAAATCGTATTCTAATAAAAAGGTTGACTGAATTTCAGAATAACTATTTTTATGCTCATGCGAACAGGAAGTTAGAATAAAAAGTGTAACTCTATTGATTTCTTGCGGGGTATGTTTAATTCTGAACAGACATTTTGCCTGCTTTTTCTTGAAATGAGTTATATAATGAAATGTAGGAGAGAAAAATGAATTTTCATTTGAAGATATCTTTTGTGTAAGGGCATGTTTCAGAAAAAAAAAGGTTTTCTAGAGTTTTGTGAATATGAACACGTGAAACTTACAGTCTGTTTCATCGTTGATAAATGGAATTGAAACAGACCTCTTTAAATTACTATAGAAACAGTTAGGTATTCCATTCGTATGTCTACCTCTTTTCCATTAAATATAATATTTCTAGATCACAGACGTCATTTTTTGCAAACAACGTGCGTCTTGAATTCTCGAATGTAACTTACAAAAATTCCGTATTGTTGGCCAACACTAGTTGTATACCTTTTATATAGATCCATCCCCACTGGAAAGTTTTGTTCCATCTAGGTGGGAGCCTTAGTATCCAAAAACTGGCACTCCCTAATGTACCCCGAAATTGTAGTTCATTATAAATATTATTACCTTCTCTAGGTAAATAGATACGTTTCAAGACGTGCAGCTGGTTTAACTCCATCATGTTGTAGATATACACAGCTACCATGCAGTTGAGCCAACTTAATAATAGTTGACCACACCAAACATTTCTCTCAGTGCAACTAAGAAAGAAGAAGAAGACAGTTTCAACGTTACACTTTCCGGTCACCATTACTTGAAATAAATCTCGGTGTAGTTGTTTCCGAATGATGATCGATAAGGGACGACATGGCGTCACCGTAAGACGGCTCGAGGTACCCAGGTAGTTTGCCGGACTGCGGAGGGGTAGGTTTTGGCTAGTCAGTTAGTGTCAGACGACGAGGCGAGCTGGCCAACAGGAACCCATTGGTTTTCCAGGTCGGTGGTGGTACAAGCTTTTCTACTTAACGTGGCAAACCCCAGAGGGGGTTGAAGTCAGCGTGACCCACCCTAATTGCGTCCGAGAGATCGGACAAAGCGTCGCGCCTTGTATGCGTGCCGTCCAGAGCTGGTTCCGCTCTTCTCCCCCTCGCCCAAAGGATTCCTGCCCTCTGGCAATGGACACGCTGTACTACAAAGTTTGTCGGACTGAATAAACTTCGCGGAGCACGGACCTTACTAGTTGGAAAAACCGGACCTACTCCTGGCGTCCTCGCTTCCTCCTTTTTTCCCTCTTTCTCTTTCCTCGCTAACCTTGTAGCGCTGCAAGCACAGGAAAGCTCTCGCCCCTGAGACGCCCTGTGAAAAAACTTGATCAATAATTCTTTTTACTCGATTACGCGACATGGGTACTGGAGCTTTCCTTACTTCCCGGACCAAATATTTTGTTGATTAGTTAAAGGGTTGGTTCGAATTGCTCCCTTAAATATGATTTACATTATGAATTTACTTTCAATAGATAATTTAGGTTTGACTCATGTTCCTATATTCATACAAGACATATATAGTAACTAATTACAGCATGAAAGAAAACTTGAGAAAGTCTAAACGCTTTTAATTTGAGAAAAAGTGATTCAATTTACTTTGTCGACAATACAATTTTTTATGTTTAGATATGAAGGTAATGAACACCTTAAGCAGATATGTCATTATCTATCCGATACATGTTGAAACGGCATCCTAAGCAGGGGTTCTTTTTGTTTAATTTCTCTCTCTTTCTCTGATATTCACCCTTAGAATAACTGCAAGGGGCTAATGCTCGAGTCAATACATACTATTAAGCATGTGATACTACTCTGGAGTACACAGTTTTCGAAACCCTCTGCAAGGGGCTCGTTTCACTGCTAACCCCCTGGCCTTATTTCACTATCTTTAATGAAGTCAGTGAAGCCAATCCACATAATCCTGCTTCCATTCAATCAATGCTTATAACCTACACTAATGTAAAAATAGCTTCACTTCAAAAAGTTATTTCTTATCATAGATAGTTACACTTTATTGAAATAATCATGATTGTCAAAAATAGTTGATTAAACAGGTTAAATAATGGAAACAGAGGATGAAACTTTTGATAGACTAACCGAGAATAATCAACTTTCGAATTTCGGGCAGAGACTAATTAGGACCATGATATGGAAATGGGTATGGGAGATGGGCGGAGGTTAATATAATTCGTAGCGAGCACGACACGAGGAAAGCGGTGTCCGGGTAAGATAACAGGAAAGGTTGTGGGTAATAGGTGGTAGGTTAGCGTTGGCGGAGAGAACATACGCTTCATTAACGGATCATCTCGTGTTAATATCTACTTTATCCGGGGCTGACCGTATCAGCGCCGACCAGGCGCGAATAGCTCGGATGTGGCCAGCAATCAAGCCGTTGAATCGTTTTGTGGCGGCGAAATTATCCATCTATATTACTTTGAAAATTGCGTTACGTATCGTGAATAACGCTTTAGTGAAACTGCCTATGTAATGCAATGCTAATGACTTAATTACATTCACAATATGCGTTGCGATCCCGCATACAAAACCAAAACATCGCCAACTTTTTTTTATATCACTAAAATATTTGTCTAGTTGTTGATCATCATCAATTTTTTTTTACTCATAAATCTCGTGATGTCATGTTTCCAACAATCTACTGTGAGTGTTAATCGCTCAGATCATTTCCATCAAGATCCTTCGCTTCGTGTAAACACTGCATTACATAAATAACGTACCTAGCTTTTTAATTTTTCGACCACTAATTGTAAGGATGCTTGGAAATAACGCGTTATCTTTTTTTATCTCGGTCGGTCTCAGTACTTTTTCTTTCATTCGCGGCATGCATATGCATACGTGTTCCGTTGTAGTTTCACCGGTGCATCATTGCGTTGCATCTAATCAGGCAAATGTACACGCCTACGCCAGAATCTTCATTGCCAACAGCTCGTTAGCGCTCGTTTGATCTCATTCGGCTGATTATTAAGGCCTGCGAAAGGTCTTGTCAAACGTGAGGACGACTTTGTTCTGGAGTTTGTTTGTGTAACACGCTGAATAATAGGAGTTTAGCTGAGCACGCCATCTGTGGGTGGCGATTCTGAATTGAATATAGTTATAAATGTTAGATTTAAGTACTGTGACTTGTGGTTTTGCAAAATTTCGCTCTTTACTTCATACACTTTCTCACCACTTTGTACCCCGCAATATATTCTCTTTAAAAACCCAATAACGAAAGAATCCAAATACCTGAGAAAGTATTTTCGACCAGTCCATGTGTCACGGAAGATAAAAGAATCCTTATCAAAAAACTTTTATCACTCCTTTAGTGAGCTCATTTCCGCTTCTTTCTGTCTCTCGATTTGATTCCTATCTTCCTCGTTGATTCGTTGCCTTTTTTTTCTCTCGTTTTCTTCCCACTTCTCGCTTCTTGCCTCATCTTTACTGCGGACATATACTGAGTGTGTGACTGGGGGGCAACAATGTGTGGCGCAAGTGATACTGTGACCGGCCATACAATGTCGGCACTCGGCAGCAATGTCTACAGGTAAAGCGTGGATACCTACGACAAACCTGAGCTGAATGGCCAGACGAGGGCTCGTTAACTTCGGCCTTGGCGCCGGCGAGATGTCCGCTCCGATACCGCTTTAAACTTAACCCGTAGTACGAGCCCGGGCATTCTTCGTTTCTTTTCGTACCCAAGTCGCTTTCCCAAACGACAAGATTTCATTTGATTAAGGGACGTTTCCGATCGTATTACAGTGTTATAATGGAATCATGGTCATTTCGTTTCTTTTCGATAGGAAAAGTTGCATTGTTTGAAGAGTTAGTTGGGTTTGCCTCTTTGGAAGCTTATTAAGAGTTTTCATGAGCTAACTAGATCTTGAGGCAGTAGGATATACTTGCGCAGTCTACCATTCATCATACCATTCGAATAGGTTCATAACTATTGTTGTAATCACTATGTCCATCAACATTTCTTGTAGGGCGTGAGGACATTGAAGATAAAGAACGCTCATCAAAGTTAAGAATATAATCAATAAGAAGTATGGTCTCGATGCCAAGCAGTATTTAGTTGTTTTTTGGACATTTTTATTCTTAAAACTTCATGTTTGACAGGAGTATGAAGAAGTTGGCAGTTGACATTCGTTGCAAGATGATGCACAGTTGCACAAACCACTTATCGGAAGCGAATTCCCATCCAACAAAAGTACTACAAACATCATTCATCCATCACACTTGCCTGATCTGGCACCTTATATTTTCTGGCTGTTTCCTAAACTCGATTAGGCAATGGAAGTAACTCTTATATCTCAACTCCTGTTATGCAGAAAACTTCGACTTCTCCATTTATGTACATCGGACATGCTGCAACAATTTTTATTAATTATTGAAATCATGTATTGACTGTTCAAACTACATTAAATTTAAAAGATGAAGGTTATGCTTCACAACGAATCGAGCCTTAACATTTTTGACCAATCTAACGAGCAATGAGTATGAAGTAAGTGAAATCTTTCACATAATGTGTTTGACATCATTCAGAAGATAGTCCATTTGTTTCATCTTTCGATGGTCTGTATATAAAATCTCTTTTACTGTATGTCTACTACATAAGTTAGGTTAACACTATCAATAGACTAACCTCGCATTAGCTTTCCTGTCCAAAAAATGTTTGTAAGGAAACAAGGTTTCCTGGTCATGTTTCAGTCATGAGTTTCTTATCACTGAATTTCAATAACGATTTGGTGTAAAAAACATCTAGATATATAAATCGATAGATTGTGGCAGTGTTAAAGAAAAAACCAAAACATCTTGCGAAGATCTGTTGAGCCCCTTGATGGTTTAAAACGTAACGGAACAAGAGTTCGGTCCTCGTCGAAAAACAAGGCGACAAACCCGAGAACGAAACAAGTGGGGAGTACGAATAACGAAATGCTAAAGAAGCGAAAAAGAGTCGAAGGCCGAAAAACGTACAAGACGAGCGAGTCACCCGAGCACCATTCACGCAACAACAGCGCACGGAAAGAACCTGGAAACGAGTCCTAATGATATGCCCGAGCTGCGGCTTGAATGGACCTTTCGGGAATTCTTGGACGGTTTCGAGGAATTAGGAATTCCGAGGTCGTCGTGCAGAGGACTCGTTTTCGTCCTTCTCCCTTTTCCCGTTTTTTTCGCACTCTTCCACTCCGGAGTCCGGACCCGCAGCTTCCATTCCGATGGAGAAATGCCAGAAGAAGAGTCGCTTTTGTGAGAACAGTTCCTACTTCTTCTTCCCATCCCATCCCTTTCATTCTGATTCTTTTAGCTCTTTGTTTCAAACACTTTTGAATGAGATTTATAAATGCAGGGAGTCGCAGGAGAATCGTTTTTGTGGACCATTGTTGAGATGAAAGAATCGAGAATTTTCAGGGAAAATTAGTTTTGGATGTATGAATTTGCCAGAAAGAGAGTTTCATTGAGAAAGTACAAAAATTTTTTTTACGAGTGTCTATAGTCAATTATATAGAAAGTAATTTAGTTAATGATGATTCTTCACCTTGGTTGATAAATCACTATTGGCGTTCATATTAAAACGTTTCGTTTGTTTAGGTTTCATTTTTTCTTCATTACTATCGATCAATCTGGAATTGACGAAAATATACATTCATGAGTGATACTGTTTGTAGCAAAAGCAAAACAAATCACCCCTTGTAATAAAATCAATTATTTCTCCACAATTTTATACGGTTTTTTTAACGAATCTATACGAAGAAAAAAAATTACATTACCTTCATTCCCTGTATTGAGTTATTAGGTTTTTGTTTCTGGCCTTGTTCGGAATCAAACAAATCACTGCTAATTTACGTATTTATCACGCAGTTGTTACAAACTCACGCAATTGTAGAACGTAATAACGACCGCGAAACGAGCCTGATGGGAAAACGTAACGTTTGCTTGTGGGAAACATGAGCTATATATACTCGTATGGTGAATAGCGCTTTGTTAATTTTCATTGTTTCTATGTAAAATTTTACTTCCAAATCTTAGTGCGATGAAGCGAAAAAAACATGAAGATGGTAATTTGATATGAATAATATCGATTATGTTTTATAATATACGTAAGAATATTAAAAATGGTCAAATAACCTTTGTAACAAAATTAGTGAGTTTAATTTTTATTTAATATAGTCGCAATTAACCCAAATCAGGTCTCTTTAACTGTAGAGACTATGTTTAAACAATGTTTCCGTTGCTATTCAACAGTTATAGAACAAATATAATATTTTATATACATTCTATAATTGTAAACTTTAGTGGCTTACTGTAATTACACACTCTTCAATTTCGAATAATTGAGTAAACCCGGTTAAAAGTTTATGCATTACCCTGTTAAAAGAAATTTATGAAACAATTCATATATATTCATAGTCATTTATCGAAACATGATTTCCATACGAGAATCTTGTAAAATTGTCGATTCAATTTTCAATTAGCGGATCGTGTATTCCTAGTTCGCAAAAATCAAAGTGAATCCAAGATCTGGACAGATCTATGAAAATAACAAAGACAAAAGAGCCGCTAAATATCTATCCAGAGTCCATCTGCAGCGACTAATGCGTCTTTGTTTCCGCTCGGCTCTAATTAGACGTAGGTCGTCAAGCGTTCGAGATAATGGATATTAATTACCTGAGTCCCGCTTTCCGCGGCATTAAACATTTCCTTGGTCCACCATCCCTCATTGTTAGTCGTCTTAAAAAGACGTCGCCTTTCTAAGGAAAATAAGTATGAAGCCTCTGCTTCGTCACCAACGTCCACCCTCCTCTAATTCGTCCTTCTTGCTCCATCTTCGAGTTTTGACGAGCTTCATTGCTGCTCACCTTCCAACTTATTTCAACTTTATGAACGAATGGCTAGACCCGAAGCGTTACTACACTAATTGTTTTGGATCATTTGTCTTTATCATAAGACAGGTATAATTCTTGATAGGAATTGAATAAATTCGGAATTTGTCGATATGAGGCACGTTTACATGTATTCGAGAGTAAGTAACCGAAATAATCTAACAACGGGTGTTTTGTGCAAAATCAACCGTAAGCTGTTCAAACAACAAGATTATTAAAGAAGATGAAATTTTAAAGTAACTGAAATCCAAAAAATTTCATAGTTTTTGGATTTTTTTAAACGAAGTTCTTTTATTTTCGAAAAATTTAAGAATCATTCAAAATTACTGACGTTTTGAATTTACTTTAGATTTGAAATGAAAGATATCGGAATAGTTTCAAAATTACTGATTAAAAATTTTTTTCGAAATATATGGTGATGTTAAAACTTTTCACAAATTTCTATTTTTACAAAATTCAAGTTAAAAAAAATTAAAAACTATACAAGTATTTCCGAAATACCATATTTTCAACATTCTGTGAAAAGTCAAGTATTCTTAATATTTTTGTTTCTGGAATTTCAAAATTTCTTAAAATTCCATTATTTATTCAATTTTTCGAAGTTTTATTTTAATATTTTAAAATAAAAAATTCAAAAATTAAATTTTACCGTCAATTATTGATAGTTAAGTAGAAAAATTGATAATCCATCAAAAATTTGAAATTCGAAAAATAAAACTTGACAATTTATAAACCCGAAAAATTCGAAAGTTTTCTTTATCGAGAATTTCATCATTTCAAGAATTTTTCAACTTTTCATTCCGAATTTGAAATTTACATCGCTATGCAAAATTGACAAGAATAAAACTTAAAATAAATCAAGAATTAAAAATTTGAAAAAAATCATAAATCTGTGAAAAAATAAGTATTGAAAAAATCGAATTTGAAAGTTTCAAAAATCCAAAACATTTCCAAATTTTAAGATTTTTATAAATTTGATGACTCTAGAAACTTTTGCAAATTTTAAAACCTTTAAAAATTATGTACATGTTTAATGTACGTTTCATTGAAAATGTCTGGAAACTTTGAAAATTGATGGATTTACGGAAATTTTTTCAGACTTTGTAAGAATGTAAGAAATTTCAAAATTTGCTACTTTTTCATAATGCAAATTGCAAGACATTGAAAACGCTGCAAGATTTTTTGATAATTTTAGACTTTACACAATTTTCAAAATCCTCTAAGTTGTAGAAATTTCTTAATATTTTCGTTTATGCTATTTTAAAGTTGTAGAAATGCAAAAAAACTGTAAGTTTTCAAGTTTCTTGAAATTTCATTATCTTCAACATTTCTTGTAGTTTCCATGTTGTAAAAAACGTGTGATATTTTTAATGTTCTAAAAATTTTCAAATGACCTACATTTTTTACATTCTTGAATTTCGTAGAATGTTACAAATCAATGAAAATTAAAAATGTAATTCATAAGTAACGTGGCTAGGAGTAATTTGAAAGTGTGTATTTGTGAAATTCTTTCATTATTTTATCTCATTCAATTAAAATTCAACGTTTATAAATTTGAATTTGAATTTCTAATTTAAATGAGTTATTTTTTCAATTAATTAATTTCTTAAAATTATAATTTTGTTAACTTATAAAAAAAAAACAACCGTAAACTGTACCAATGTTATGTTGTACAATAGTTCTACAAATTACAAAATATTGATGTTATGTAGATTGATAAAAAATAAACAAAAATTTATAGTTATATTAATATTCTTTTGAATATTTATATAATTCGAGGCTTCAATATTACAATGAATTATTCATCAAATAATAATTCCATGCTTAAATGATCAATAAATGCATTTACAGATGTATTATTCCTCATCGATGACATATTTTAAATATTATCGATACATACATATATATTTCATTATTAATTATCTATTGATTCTTTATGAAGTAAAAAAAATTATGCATTGTGTTATTTATTAGTATTTTTGAAATTGCAAGCATAATAATTTATCCACTAATTGTTTATATAAATTAATCAAGTTTAAATTTTTACTTTTACATTCAATCCTTATTTACTCTATGTTTTTTGAAGATTCACAAAAATAAATTATGAACATTGAAACAATCAAACTATTTTATGATGGAGTAATTCATAATCTAAAAAAATGTATTATGTTTCCACGTATGACAAAATCTGGAACCTCTCAAAATAAGTAAAATTTGTTTTGTACAAGGCGACAAAAAATAATAATATTGGAAAAATAGAAAAGTATTATACTGCTCACATAATTTTGAGAACTTCTTTCGAAGACGTTAATTAAAATTTCAGAAAACCAATAGGGATAAAGGTTACGTCCTGAAACTGTTTTTTTTTATCATCACGGCAGTCAAGAATATTCTGTCTGACAAAATTCTAAAATGATTAGAAACAGTTTAAATAAAATGGCTGTGTTCAGCCATGGTCGAGTGGATAAACGCGTGGGACCCCACAGCAACATCCCGTATGCAGTAAATTTTTTTCTGGTATTATTGTCTTTTTCTCGACAAAAAAATTGTTTCAACTATTCCGTTCATATAATTCAAATTAATATCAATGAATAAATCACAGAATAAATGTTTCTTTATCAATTCAATAGTATTAATTACTCTTTTTCATATGCGTAGGAGAAAATGCTTATTGTATTTTTTCTTATGAGATATTTATTTATTTATAAGGTTCTTATTATTTGATAAAGCCCGCTTTCTTTATGAGGTTTATATTATAGTTTAGCCTTACTAGAATCGCGGTTTTTTATAAGGTTTATATTAGGTTTACCTAATATGATTTCCTTGTAAAGTTTGTCACGAGCAAACTCGCGACAGAGAGGACCTCGAGAGTTTCTCTTTCAGATCCTCAGAAAGGATGAGCAACGCGAGGGTTGAACACAAAGAAAATAATTCAATAATTTAACAACAGATATATAATTCAACCAAATCCGTTTTTTCACTTATTGGGAACACTTAAAACGTATGGCCGAATCAAAGGTTGCAAACACTTATTACTAAAACTAAACTAAAACTACGACTAAAAGTAAAATACGAAAAATGAAGACTAAGACTACTATATTACTGAGCTACTGAGAGTCGGGTTTTATCTTATAGGCCTGAAAACTTTGCCGATTTAAGAAAAGGTTTGGAATTTGCTGATTTTGATGATTTGAAAATTTACAAAACGTTGCTAACAGGAAATCACTTACAGTACAAGATAGAATTTTATAAAAGTCAAATGAACTAGGTCGTGGCAAAATGTTTTGGTATAAATGGGACGAGCGATCGACTCGTCACATGTTTTTATATTAGCTTTTTATCAGGTTAAAAACCATAAGTGTTCTATCTCTGATGAGTAAAAAACTGGGAGAAAAGGGACAGGAAGTGCGAGAAGAGACGGACCGCGACCAAAACAAGCCCGAAAGTAAGTTGTCGTTGAAAGATCAGCGAAAGGTTAACAACCGAGGAAGGCGCATTCCAGTGTAGAACAAGAAAGGGGAGGAAAGATTTGAGGCGTCGCGACGGTTCGGGACTATTCCCGTCGTCGTCCTAATATTGTCGCGGTTTTAACGAAGTGGAAGTGAGTGACGGGAGGGCGCTGTAAACAGGCCAGTCGACATCATGTTGATGATTTGTTGGCAAGGCGTGCCATCGAGTCGTACTATTCGAGTGGAAGCATTTCTGTACACGTACTATGTGTGGAAGGTGCGCGAGCCAAGTGACATTATTTGGCGCTGTAGGAACGAGGAGGGCGTGTTAGCTACAAGAGAACTATTCAATGATACGTCTACTTTGAGCCTCGTGCTTAGCTCACGAGCTTCGGCTTCCCGGCGTTCTTTGAACGAGTTTCAAATTGGCACTCTTTTTTGATTCCTTAAAATTAGACAACCTTCAATCGAAAGTAGAGGACTTGATTTTAGATCACACTGGTCTGCAAGGTTTTGTTACTGAAAAGTTAGGGATCTTTTATGAAGTTTGAAGGCACATAAAATCTTTTTAATCTATTTTAATACGATATAATACCAGACATTTACTACGATAGAAAAATAGATTGTACTGTTACATTCCATATTTTTTAATATGTATTTCACGGGCAATTCACAAACGAAAATTCTATTTAAAAAAACATCATTCTGTTTTTCCGTAGAGTCATATCATACAAAGGTAGATTCTTCATTTTTTTATAATTATGAAAATTATTCTGAATCACCTTTCTAATCGAAGAACAAAAACTTGCTCGATTCGAATTATTGGATTGAAAAAATAAGGTGCAAAAAAATGCCGTGACACCCTCGACAGACTCATTTTTCAATGCTCCTTTAAGATACGATCAGACCGTAGCGATCCCGTCGGTTCCTTAATTGCCAATTTACATTAATCGTAAATTTTCATTATTCCCGTGATCGAAGTCATTATCCGTTCGCGCGTTTATCTCCGAGCACTTGTTGTCCGTCCTTTCCTTCGTCAGCGCCATAAACGCTCGATTCGTTTTCTACTTCCAACCCTTAACTGCAGAAGCACGCGCGACTTGATAACGTTCATTCGCGATATATAACAATTACCGACACACAAAAGAATCCGACATCGATTTCATGGTGATAATCTAAATAGCAAGAGTGTTAATGCACGAGTATGTCAGAACGTGCCAAGTATCGATTGAAACTGATTTCCATTGCTTATTTAGCGAAGTGTTATTTTTCCAAAGTTTATTGAGCACAGAAATTGTGGAAAAGAGTATACCAAAAGTGAAAAAACTGATAAAGTATGTTTTTAGCGCATTATTGTGCATGAAAAAACATTGTCATATGAACTTACTATGATATATTAATATAAATCAATGATCTTGTGATATCATTAAAAGTCAAATAATTAGAATTGAAGATCAACCAATTCGATAATTCACTAATTTGATTGATGATAAATAAAATATAGTTACTATTAATATGTGTGAACTTGTAAATAAATATATGCGCGATATACTAATTTGTGATATGAATATATGCGCAATATACTAATTCGTGTCATGAATATATGCGAAATATACCAATTTGTGACATGAACATTTGCGTGATATACTTATTTGTGACATGAATACGTAAATATGCGATATTTTTCATTTGACTGAAGCTAAATAAAATACAATATAATGATAAGTGTAAACTTGTGAATAAATATATCCGCGATTAACTAATTTGTGATATGGATGTATGTGCAATATACTAATTTGTGACATACATATATACGCGATACACTAATTTGTGATATGAATATGTATTTACACGATATGAAAATCTGTGACATGAGTATATGCGTGATGTACTAATTTGTGACATGGATATGTGCGCAATATACTTATTGTGATATGAATATATGCACAATATACGAATTTGTGACATAAATATGCATTTATGCGATATACGATTTGATGACGTGACTTGTATATGCACGAAATTCTAATTGGTGACCTGAATATATGCATGATATACCTACTAATTTGTGACATGAATATATGCGCTGTATACTAATTTGTGACATGAATATATGCGCAATATACTGACTTGTGACATGAACATATGCGCGATACATTAATTTCTGACATGAGGGTGTAGGTAAGCTATATTTTCAATTTGATTGAAGATAAAACAAACACATAATGATATGTGTGAACTTGTGAATAATTATAAGCGCGGAAAACTGATTTGTGATATGAATATATGCACGATATACTAATTTGTGACATGATTATGTGTATACGTGATATACGAATTCGCGACATGAATATATGCGTAACATACTAATTTGTGACATGAATATATGCGTAATATACCAATTTGTAACATAAATATATGGGCGATATACTAATTTGTGACATGAATATATGAGCAATATGGGGCATTCCATATCAAGAGTTCCCACCTACAAAAATTTGTTGCCTCAAATTTTGATGAAACTTTTTACAATTGTTGTCTTAGTAAAGTACTAAGTAAGTTGTTACTAGTAGTATTTTTTCCGCTCTTTAAAAAAAAAAAATATATAAAAAATTTTGCAAAACTATTTTCGTTAATTTTACTGAATTTAATTATTTATTTAATGTTTTTTTGGAATGCGACATTTAAAAAAATTTTTTTCTTGATTTAAATCAAAGTTCATTCTTTTCTCTAAAAATAATATTAATACTGTTTTGTGGAAAAACGTAAATTTATGTGTTTTTTGCGCGATGAAACTAACGCGTTCGCGTGCCGACTCAGTGGTCAACCGCGACGTGACGGGTTCAATCGAAAAAAGATAGGTTTATGAAAGGATGTAATATAACGATTGTAAAATGATTATGATATTATTATA
>JAPYZL010111121.1:0-10290 GCA_030522825.1 Platygaster orseoliae
GTGTTTTTTTTCTTTTCTTACCTCATATCAGTGATTTATTAATATTTCCCTAGGGAAGAATGATTTATTCGTGAGTACTCCAAAAAGTGGATTTTGTTCTCGCATTCCATGTAAAAAAAGTGGTCTTTTTTGTGGATGCATGGGAAAAAGAGAATTCTCTCGCTGATTTTATGACTGCTCGGAAAGAGGCCTGCGTCACGCGTTTCATCGTAAACGGCCATTCGAACACATACATGGAAAAAAATATTGTGTGTTACATGGGAGGAATGTGATTCAACTCGCGCGCTTGAGCACTCGCTGCCGCTCGTGTCCAAATGCTCGCTCGTAGTATCATTCCATTCCTCCCTTGTAGCATAAATATCTATTACAGTAAAAAAAAATTTGTTCGTATAAACCAAATATTTAGTTAGTACAATAATGACCAAACGTATCTTTGCCCCAACCAGGGAACCCAGACTGGACGCAGAAAAGGTTGTTTGTCTCTGTCGCACAATCAGAAAAGACTGGGAGAAGACAGAGACAAACAACTTTTCTACGTCCAGTCTGGGTTCCCTGGCTCCAACCAAATCTATTTTTCAGTTTTATAATCTTGCAGATATCATTCCGTTTCTCATTTCAGGAAGTAACTTGGTTGATGAATTTATTTTCCGAGTTATTCGGAAGAAATTGAAGGAAAAGTGAGATTATATTTTGACCAAGCTCGTTTTCTCAGTGACGAAAACGTGATAAACCCCAGGAAATCGCGTTCTTTCAATATTTGAGCCATAGATTATTCAACCAATGTCCCGTTTCGTCATCTGTCTTTGCTGCGACACTTGGTTAGAGCGGTTATCGATAATCGGGCTAATGACACCTGCGCGGCGACAGCGATTGTGCACTCCGCGAATAATCGATCGCCCAGTTGCAATTTATTATCTTTTTCTTGGTCGCCTATTCTTCGGACGCTCGACATTGAGCAATTTGCCGGGGCGCATGAAAAACGCCACCGTACGTTACTTCATTACCGCGCCTCGGAAAAAAGACTTAATCAAATGAGAAACCTTAACGAGGAAAAGTAAATCTCTCGCAGAAATTGCTCGGCGATGCCTCGGGCAGTTTTCTCCCTTTTTCTTTTCAGAGGTTTGAGTTCCGTTATGAATTTTGGTTTGTGGCGAATTACTCAGGATGAGATACAGTAAATTGTTCGTTCTAGGTGAAAATGTGAAAACGTACAAACAGAAAAATTGTGGCATTAACCGTTTCTCGTTTGTTGTTTGTGAAGAAGTTTTTTACGCGGTTTTTTTATGTTATTTTGATCAAATTCGGAGGAAATGTGTTTGAGAGAAAATTTAGAATCAAATCCGAGTTGCATAATAAATCGATCCAATCTCATCACACTTTATAACAAAAGTCTCATAAAAACAATGCCCCAATACATTCCCGGATTCGATCTATAACGAAAGTTCAAACGAGCCAACTCTCGTAACTATCGAGTTTTCGAGAGAGCACTTTCCAATTATATCGTTCCCGTAGAAAAGCCCTTTTAAAAAAATTCATCCGAATTGCACCAGACGTGATTTTGGAAGCGAGAAGTTGGTTTCATTGGTACTTATAATCGACTCTTTCTATTATTCTTGGAGCAAGCGAAAACCACTATTACCAGAAAAAACTGCGTTTGATTGTGTTTAATTATGCGGGGTTCGGAAAACTTGAATTCTTTGTACTGTGATTTCCCAGCAGGGAAAATCCGAATCCCTTTTTTATCTTGTTAATTTTTTTCTTGTACTTTCGCGGTTTTAATTATTACTCGGGATCTTTCATTGTTGAGCCTTTTTTGCTTTTCGCATAATATTCTAGCGCCTCTTTTGTGAACCCGCGGGCTTTGCTGGCAAGCTACCAAAAATTTCTATAACGACTTCTCATATCGTGTCGACAAGAATGTCTGTTGCTCATGTACCACCTGGATTGTTCTTTTGGGCAGTATTTGAATGAAAGTTTGATGATGTGTGATATTAAGGGTAAAATAGCTACAATGTTAGAAATTTCTGTAAATTTACAAACTTTTTAGTGCAAGTACCTTAAAAATTTAGGAAACGTGCTAGTGAAAGTGATTTTACGTATCAGAAACTGAAATTTACAGTACGCGCTAAGAATTTACAAAACTTACTCTAAATATCCTGCACTGTCCTGTACTAATAGCTCAGGGTACGGTTCCCTAAATATGTTTTAGCTAACTGTCACCATAATACACATAAATGTACCTTAAATTTACTAAAAAACATTTACATCTGTATCGCGTTCCCTTGAAATAGACGTTTAGTGCACAGTTGATGGATATTAAGATACGTGTACATATTAACATGATTTGTACGTTCAGCGTGCTCAGCGTTATTTGAATTTTCCCTCGCCACGTGATTCACCCAGCGCGTCACCGTGTGGCGCGG
The DNA here is from genome assembly GCA_030522825.1 of Platygaster orseoliae. Taxonomy (NCBI): domain Eukaryota; kingdom Metazoa; phylum Arthropoda; class Insecta; order Hymenoptera; family Platygastridae; genus Platygaster; species Platygaster orseoliae. The sequence goes on from JAPYZL010111121.1 coordinate 2,424, forward strand.
CCTTCTGCTTTCTCGCGCGGCAGTTGGAGCGGCGACGCATTAACTAGAGGGTGGTTGGTTACTCGTTTTTGGCGTCTTTTTGCAAACCCTGCCATTTAACCTCTTTCAAATGTTATGAAATCGTGAACGCCATTAAAATTATTTTAAGGATTGTCTCCTATCATTAAAGTACCGGAATCCCTATGTAAAGTCAAGAACTGAAATTTTAGGGAACGTGTACTAGGGTTGTTGATATTTTCCAAAATATCGAATATCGGTATTGATATTTTACAAAAAAATATCGATATTCCGATATATCGATATTGCTCTTGAAGGATATCGACATGTTCCAATACTGCCGATGTTTTCCGATATTTTCAAATGAATCGGATATCGTGCTCTTGTTATTACAAAAATGTATATAAATTAAGTGCATATTTGTTACAAACGTGCATTTATTCTTAAAATTATTATTCATAATTAATCAATAAACATATATTTTCATTTAAAAAACGATATCCGATATCACGAAAAAAATATCGAATATCGATATAATATCAACAACCCTAACGTGTACCCTAAAGTTCTTTTACGAATGTTCACTAATATCGCACCACACGTAACCTAAAATTTCTTCCCAGATCGTCTCCTAATTTTACAGTACCTGATTTGTAATATGAAGTTATAAAGTTACTTGCCTGTCCTGAATGTTGTGCTACGTGTACTGTAAATTTACAGAACAGGTTTCTTAAATTTAAAGAAACACTTTCCTAAATTTAAGGTACGTACCCTACTGAAACTTCCAGGTAATTATTTCTTACAGTGTATGTATACTTGTTTTTGAAACGAGTAAAAATTTTTTTGAGTTATAAAATGATTTTATTGTTGTTATTACATTTATCACATGATTGTTCGTGGAAGTTGTATTGTTCAAACTATTTTTATTATAAACATTCGTTTTATATAACAAAAGATGTAGCAGAAATAAGCTTTCACAAGTTTTTTTTTTTTTTTTGCAGAAGGAGATACAAAAGAAAAAAGTATAAAAGTATACTGAAAAATACACTATAATATTCATTCTGAGTATGAATATAGACGACTTTGCAAAATTAACATTTGAAAAATATTTCCGTAGGTTTGATTTTTTTTTAAAGTTCTTTAATGAAAAATATTTCACACGTGTTTCATTTTTTGAGTATAATATCGCAAATGTTCGAGTGATGAATTATTTTATAATGGCGTACCAATAGTGAAGTGCTGTAAGACCAATTTTTTTAATCGATAGTTTTCCAAAGTTTTTTTCTCAGCTCCTAATGGAATAGTTGAAAAGTTAATTCTATCGATTATTTTTGTAAAAAAAGACATTTTTATGAACAAGTATACAAATTTCAGTTAAGTTTGAAAACACTTGAATTTTTTTTACGTTCTTAATATATTGTTTCAAATATTTTGGAAAATTTAAAAATAGGTAATTTTTTAAAAATCAACAATCAAAAAGCACTTTCTAAATTGAAAAAAAATCTTCAAAGCCTAATAGTCGTGATTTATTTTTGAATTTTCGAATGCATGTTGATAAAATCGTTAAAAAATATTACACTTTTGAAACTTGTGAAAATGTGAATGAAGTGAGAGTTTAGATCATTCGAATATTTTATAGCGCGTTAATTTATTTGATAAGTTTTATCTATCAAGCAACATTTACAGTCGTGTAAAAGTGAGGCAGAATTTCGAAAATAAAATCTTTTGTCTGAAAATGTCAGTTAAAAAAAAGCCGAAAATTAGTAATATTTATGGCCGTTTCCTTTTGATTGTGGAAGGACGTATTTAATTCCTTGATCAATTTTTTTATTTAAATAAAATCTTAAGGTAAATCTTAAAATAAAATCGTAGAATTTTATTAATTATAAGAACTAAATTAAATTTAACACTTTTTAATTTTTTCAATGCAATTGAAATATTTTGACTAAACTAAAATTTACTAAAATTACCTTCCAATAACTTTACCTTGTTACGACTTGTCTAATTACAATTATAGAATGACGGGCAATTTGAGTGTTAATAAATTATAAATACAAGCAATAATTTTATATTTAATTTTAAATTCAATTTTAATTTAATTTGAGTAATTAAGTTAAAAAAGTTTTTAAATGCTGTCACTCAATTAAATCTTTGAATTTAATTTATTATTGGTTTGAAATATTATTTAAAAAAATAAAAGAAAAAGTTTTTAAAAAGTTCATAACAAATATACAAAAATAAAATATTCTAAGGTTATTTTAACGTGTATTATCAAATTAATCATCAAGTTCTTTTTATATTTTATTATTATTATTACCATCAAATTTCAATTTAATTATTCATCAGTAAATTTTTTACTATAAAATAATTTATATTATAATAGAGTACTTAGTTCAAATTATATTTTAATCATTATTTTATAACAAAAAATAATTCTATCAATCAATTTAACTTCACTTAAAATTAATATAATTAATTTTCATTCAATTTAATTTCAATGAAACAAAAATAATTACTATTCATAATAATAAGGTATATATTATTATTTATGAAGGGATTTTTTCCATTGGTGATTACCGAGTTGTCAGTAATGATACTTAGCTTCTTTCTATAAACCCATGTGTGATGTAATCATTTTGCCCGAAATTCGCGGATAAAAACTCCTTCCAGAGAAAAAAAAGCGCTGGCCTTTTCGCGAGACACTCGAACAAGCGAGTAAATCACGTGGGTCGAGGGAATAAATTGTTATTTATAATCGGGAGCTGCATGCGCGTGGACTTTAACAGCGCATATTTCGTAGTTACGCCGGATGACGAGGTGTTGTGAAAGCGGCGAAATGGCATTAAATGAGACGTTATTTCGCTGTTGCATGTGTTCCTCGTGCGATTTTTCCCCTGCATGCTACATCGATGTAGTTTGTCACAAAAAATAAACTCGAATTCCGTTAATCAAGTTCTTGCGACGTTAAGTGAACTTGAACTAGTCGCGCGGAAACCTTTGTGGCATCGATTTCAATCATTTTCAATTTGAAAAAGAGATGGAAATTTATCTTGACAAATGTGAAGAAGTTCACTTTTAGTGTTACTTATCTGGAATGGAGTTTATGGAAACTTTTTGTAGATTTATGACTGTTAGGGAATATGGAAAAATTATTTTAGAATAGGAGAGGATTGAAGGGTTTCGGGGTGTTGAAAGTACTTTGGCAACCAGGAAAACGTAAAAAATATAATGTTGATAATTTTTTTTTGCTAATTCTGAAGGAAATAAATAAATTTATTGACTGAAATACTCGTAAATCAAAAAAAGAAAGAATAAAATTTCACTTGAAAATTTTCGTTATTTAAAAAAACAGAAATAGTTATTTTAAAAAATAATTATTGTTTACTGTTGATGAATCATCTAATTTTCGATTCTGATACGGATTTTTTAAATTTCACATCTTTCTTTCAACAAATGAATTCTAAAACTTTCAAGTAATAAGTTGGTGTGAACTTGAATCTTTAAATGAAACATTAACTTTTCCAACGAACATCACAGCTTCTCGTTAATTGAAAGTCGAGCTAGCACATATCGCTGAAATCTAAATGACGGCTTTTTCGTTATTTACAACTTTTTCTTCGGCGAACTACGGACGTATAATGAATAAAACTGGGCCCATCAAGTAGGTTTGAGGAAGTTTCACTGTTTTCGTGACTTTGAAAAAATCAAATTATCGAGGAAAATTAAATAAAAGCGACACTGAAATATTTTTTGGGATTCCATATTCAGTCTCAACCACATTGCATTGTCGTATACATGTTGAAAAGTTGAAAGTTATGTATTACCATGCACGTATGTTGGAATAATATCCCAATCACTGTACAGTGAAAATGTACTTGAAATTTTGCAGAGCACGCTATAAAAATGAAATGCTTGAAATTTATGGGGTTTTGCGAAATTAGAAAGCGTCTCAAAAGCAGTAAAATTTATGCTTTTATTAAGGTAAAAATTATTATTATATAAGCTTTGAAAAGTTGAACCATGAATGGAAACAAGAGTTTTCAAATTTTTTATGTCCAAGGTGACTAAATATTTCGTTTTTGAAGAATGATACGAATTATAATTATAAGGAAAATATTCATTTGAAGCATTTAAAAATTGACAAAAAAAAAAGGATTATAAAGTAATTGCACTGTCAATGTCAATATAAACTAGCAACAATATTTATTGTCAATCACGAGACAAATATGTACTGTGTTTTTTTGAAGTGGAAATAACTTAATTTTGGTAAAATTTTACGTATTTATACTAAAAATTGAGGTGATTCTCAGGCATCTTACTAAAATCTCGAGAGTCAACGAAAATTTAGAAAGTAAATGAAATAAAGTGACAAGTGTAGTCGTCCAATATTTATTACACTACAAATGAAAGTGAATTCAATCAATTTGAAATGAACATATTTTCCACGCGTAAAACAATTTCAATTTTTATTATTTTAGTATTTTCATAATAATATCTCAATTTATACATTAATTTAAGTCAGTTGAAAATCAAGTACACGGAAAAAATTTTTTGGCAAAAATTACCAAACAATACAGGAATCGCTGAACAATGGTGAAATTTTGTCACTTTTTCCCAAAAAATATACTAATTTTTACCACATTTTGGGTAAGAAATCCTAAAACCAGGTAAAAATTACTATATTTTTGGGGAAAAAGTGACGAAATTTCACCATTGTCCAGCGATTCCTATATTGTTTGGTAATTTTTGCCAAAAAATTTTTTCCGTGTAAGAATTATTCCATTTGAAAAAAAAGTGTTATTCAGAAACATTCCTTTCGATTTCCATTAGAAATAGATTATTGCTGTTTTTTTGATTTTGGTACAAATGTAATTCAACTATAAGAATTATAGGAATAAGGCAGTTTATACATTCTAAATTTCAGAATTTTCTTGCAAATTGAAACTAATTTCGAAAGAACTAAAATTTCCAGAAATTTTAACCTTAGTTATTGTACAGAACAGAGGTACAAAAATTATCATATAATTGTTGAATAAGATGATAGCTTTTCTGTATGGTAGATCGAAAAAACTTTACGAGACCTTGAAAGTGTTATCCAAGTTATTGAAGTAATCAAAAATTTCAGAAATCTAATCAAAATCATGTTCCCTTCGTCAGACTCCAAATCTAATAGGTAAAGCTTGAAAATATCGTCAAAATTATTTACAGAGATGACATTAATTTGATAAAGCTGCACAACATAAAAAATGTCTTTGTAGATAATGAAAATAGTGCCATTTCTGCCGTTGGATTTTTTCTCCTCCAAAATCGTATTATAATTGTAATTTTTTGAAATAGTAAAAAATAGTGATCAATTTTCTATTACAATAATATTTTCTAAGTATAAATATCTAGAATGTCTCAAATCGTTGCCGACCATTTTCCCGAACGGTCATTTTCCCGAAAACCGTTTTCCCGAAACTGTTTTACCGAAAGGTATTTTTTTCTAACGGCCATTTTCCTGAACGGTCTTTTTCCCGAAGGGTTTTTAATTTTTCCGAACGGGAAATATTCCTTTCAGCCTAATGTCTAGATATGCCATGGTTACGCATTTACAAAACAATTGACACATGAACAACAACTGTCACATTCAAAATTAGAGTCTTCATTTCTTACATGATAATTGTATACTTTCGACATTGGAATTTGGAATTTTTACCACAAACCTTCTATTTGAAGACTCTTTCTTATAAAACTTTTACCACGACTCTTCATATGAAATTTTTACCATGATTTTTTTTATTTAAAACTCTTTTTATGAAATTTATATATACATACAAATAAAAGAAAAGTGAAATTGAAACCGAAATTCGGAAAATAATACTTTCGGGAAAATTGTCGATCGGGGAAAAGTACTTCCGGGAAAATTGCGATTCAGGAAATAATACATACGGAATAATGGCATTTCGGGAAAATAGTCATTCGGGAAAATGACCGTTCGAGAACTTGGATTCGGGAAAATGACCGGGAATCGTCTCAAATTCTTACCATTTCAAATATTCAAAAAACTTTGAGTTTCCTCAAAAATGTACTTTTTAGTAATTTCAACATGTGGAATCAAATATTCATTTACTTTCACTGTATAATCAGATGTCCCTAAAATTCTTTAACAAAATTCTTTAAAAATTGCATATGATAACAAATGTGCACATTTATCCTCAAAGTTTCAGTATTTTGGATCTGTTTTACGAGATAAACCGAAAACCCAATTTAAATCTCGGTCTCTCCTATTTCCCTCATTCGCTATAGACACTCCCTTTTTTTGCCCATGAAAAACATGTCAATCCCGACACGGCTCCAAAGGCCAAAAAAACATTATCGTAATTTTCCTCGATCCCTCAACTCTCTCGAAACCCTGATTTATCCATGGACAATCCTACAAACAACATTCCGAATTTCGACCTAATGCACAAGAGAATCAAGAGAAAATAAAAAAATTAACTCGTAAAGTCCTGGTTTGTACAAAACACAACATCGATTGTTTGAAACGTCTCATTTGTCGATCGGGCAATTTTTGCCGTTCCTAATAAACAGAGGAGGAGGCATTTAATTCGCCGACCCGTCGTAAATACCGGAATTTGTCGCGTTCAAGGCGAAAGGTACAATTATTTTGGCGCTGCAAATCATTTATTGAAACGGCACGCGCGTAAATTACACGATGAATTTATTTGGCCCGGAACAAGGGTAGAATGACGCTCGTTTTCGTGTACGTGTATAGATTCGGTTCGTGTTTTGATGTCGCCGATTGAATTCGAAACGAGCATTATCTTGAGCCGAGTTTAAATCATTCAAACGTGTCATGCAGACGTGATAATAAATGAAGTTTGCGGGAATTTGTACTCGTTAGTCGCGAGATATTTTATGTTGCAAAAACGCGTTATGCAAAAGCAAAACTGTGCTGTATTGGCTTTTTTCAACTGTTTCACAAAATTGAGATGAAAAAAGGTATTTATCGGATGATGGTTTTAACTGCATTTTCGGGATTAGGCAGGATATTTTTTTTATGTATGTTTGAAGATGAATTGGAATGTTGAATATGTATTGTAAAAAAAGTAGAATTTTAAATTTGTGAGTGAAAAAGAGCATTGAAATACGAGATTGGAGTGAATATTGACAAGTTTTTTTAATTGCGAAAATAGAAATTTACGAATTTGAGTAAGAATTATTTAATAAGAGGTTCTAATAACTTTTGCATTTTTTCTGTGCATAGTTTTTTTTATCAAGGTTCGTTTTCGCCGTTGAAGAATATTCAGTATTTAGGTAAACGAAAATTTATAAGCCAGATTTTCATTTGCTCAAAAAACGAGATATGCCACATTGGATAAATATAGGAATTTGAAATGAATATTGATAAAGCTCTATTTTTTTATACAAAAAAAATCTATGAACAAAGTTCGGGAGTATTTTGTATAACAATGTTACATCAATTCGCTGTCACAATGTATGAAGTTTTTTCATGTTTTGTTTTTCGTCAATTGACACACTTTTAAACTGGAACATGTTATTGATTTTTTTATTCAAAGAGGAGAATTTTCATAATTCTCTGCATTTTTATAGTAGAAAATCAAAATGAAAAAGAAATAAAAAAAGCACGTTTATGTAGTGTTTTTTTATTGAAAGTAAGTGATGTTTTTCATTTGATTTTTAGTTTCTCAAGGAATTGATTTAAAATGCAAGTTACAGAGATTTATAATGACCAAATCATAAATTCGTAGGGAAAAGTGGGGAATTGCGGGCCATGAGGAATCGTGGGCCACTGCTATGTATCGTTCGTATGTCAAGTTGTATGGTGCGACACAAATGTCAAAGTCTTCTTTTATTACAAGCATAT
>JAPYZL010111127.1:0-41737 GCA_030522825.1 Platygaster orseoliae
CGTCAACTGAGGAGAGAGGCTTGGGACGTTAGGGTGGGAGTCTGGGATTTCGCATATATAGATGTACCGTCGATCGCGCTCCGAAAACTAGCAACACTGAGCCAGGCACGTAGAGAGAGGGGTGTTTTAGGGATTCAAACTTCTACCGAAATTGCAGTAAAATTAATTATTTTTTTCTAAAAAAACAAAGAACATTTAAATAATGAACTTTAAAATCAATGAAAATGCAAGCAAGAACAAAATAATGCCTTGTCTTGATAAAAATGATTTCTAAAAATGAAGTTTTAATAGAAATATTTACAAATAGTTAAAATATACTTAATGAAATCTAAAGGACGTGAGTATTGGTTTTCTGTAAGTTCTCAAATGAAAAAAAAATTTAAGTTTCATTCCAATAACTCGAAAATAACAGCAATCCTGATTTCATAAAAATTATAATTATAAATGTTTAGAAGGGATAACGTATAGAAAAATAAATTTGATCAATTGTTATAATCCAATGATTAATAAAAAAAACAAACTATAATGTACGAAATAACTGTTGAAAATTTAGGAAACTTTGAACTTTGAAGCTTTAAATTTAAAAAATTTCTACTTAATTTGAAAAGTATCCTGACTCATAAAAGGAAATTTAAAAAAAAACTGAAAGCATTAGAATTCTATAACAGAATTATATTCTGAAAAATTGAACAAATACGTAGAATTTATAGAAGTTGGTATTCTAGACCATCTAATTCTAAAAAAACGTTTATAAAAATCTATCGAGAGAATTGTGAGCAAACTCAAAAAATACTGATAGCTTCAAAATTTTATGAAACACTTGTTTTCTTGAAAATCTGAATAAATACATACGATTTATAAAACTCGGAATTCTAGAACATCCAATTCTAAAAGAAAAGGTTCATAAAAATCTTTATAATTACCAGAAATCTATTCAAATACTGTATAAAATGCCATAAAATCTTATAAATACTTGGAAAAGTACAAAACCATACAAAATCTTGAAGATATTCAAAACCTCTGTAGATCTAATTTTCCCAGACGTCTTTAAAAATACTGGAAATCCTAAAATCAAAATTTCAAAGCATCGAATTTTCAAAATCTACGTTATAAATTACAAGCAAACTATAGAAATCTTTTAAAATACTCAAAACTGAAAATCGTTGTAAATTTCAATACTTTCGCGTCAAATTCTTGAAATCTGTAAAGTGAAACATTTTATTCCGGAAAATCTATAAAAACACCAAAAAATACGAGAAAATTGTATAAATAGCATAAAATACTGAAATTTTAGAAATTTCTGAAAAACATAAGAAAATATATTTCTTCTGGGATTTCATAATTTTTTATTTTTGACAACCCCCGACTTCGTTAAAAGGATTTCTTAATTTTACAAATTTCGGAAATTCAAAGTTATACAAATTTTTTAGTCAGGGTCAAACATTTTTCATATAAGTATTCAATCTAACGGATTTCGATTTTTGTGATTTTTAAGTCACTGAGATTAAAATTTTGCCTTTTTCTAATACTTCTAGTACTTTACATATTTCTTCATTATGTATTCATACAACTTTAATGGTTTTCTGATGTTATGAATTTCTACGTACCTTTCTGAAATTGGATGTTCTAGGGCTCAAACGTTCTAAACATGTCCAATTTTTTTGAGACATTCAAGTAAATGATACTGAGACTGATTTTTTCAAAAAACCCCTCCCTAACATTTTTTCTGCATACACTCTGGCACTGAGAGAAAAGATTGGATGTCACATCCATGAAAATGGTTAATTTTGGACAAACTTTAAAAAAATGAGGCCACATCTATCAAAAGGGTGAAGTGTAATTGCAGCTTGTCATCAAGACAATGTGTATGTTTCTGGAGTCGAAGAAAACGGTATGTTGCCTTTTTTAATAAATGTGACATCTTTTTTTAAAACGATTGTCTAAAATCACCATTTTTATGGATGTGGTATACATTATTTTCTCTGCGTGATGCTAAAACCTTTTAGTACCAAAAATTTCAAACAAGTTGAATTTTCAAGAAAGTAGGGGAACTCTAATAGTTCTGGCGCACAAAAAATGAAACCCCGCCTTTAAAAGTCATACTCCACATTGAGCCAGAACTCTTACAACTTACCTACTCATAACATATCTTTCAAGTTTCAACAATCTCTTCAGGATTGATAACTTCCATCATTAGCTTTTATCGTTTTTGTTGAAACTTGTTAGACAAACGTTATATCATAAATGTACAACTCAACATCAATAGCAAGATTAAGCGTCCATATGTGGAAAGCAAAGATTCGCGAATGAAAAATTTAAGGTAATGTTTAAGGATATGCGATGAAAAATGACAGCATTCTTTGGGTTTCCAGCATGTTCAATCAGAATATAAATGGAAAAATATCTCCAGACTTCGTAACACAGTGACGAAGAAAAAGCGGTCGTTGCGCAATGAAACTTGGTATTTAGGTGTTCCCGAACATAACTCATCGCAATCGAAGTTCCAATATGTAAAATGTCGAAAACTTTTTCCATCGTACAATAAAGCCGCAAAAATAATATAATAAATGGAACTTTCACTTAGTGTTTTCTGAAGAATAAGGAATATTGATGACGGTCATTAGCGTGACTACTATTTTATTATTCGTTAGAACTTTGTAGACTTGGCGCGTCGGGTGTGAGAAAAATATTGATTTGAAATTTCCTGCAATACGATTTTTTGCAAGATTCGATTGCTCATCTTGCAACTAAAACATGTTATTTGAATGTTGCAATAACTCAACTTCATTTTGTAAGAATTTTTTAACATAACAACTTTGTAAAATAAATTGACACCTTTATTGCACGTCACGGATCAAAAAACCTCAACGGCCCACCCTATTCTCAGTGCATCGAAAACGTCGCGTCTCACTTAGCAACATAAGACATAACTAGGTAAAAAGAAAAACATGATCCCTCAGATCCAATTTCAAACCATACATTTTTACAATTTCGAGTTTTCGGTCCTCTTTAAGATGTTCAATAATTTTTACACGGGGAGGTGAACTATAGAAAGAGAGAAATAACTGAAATGACTCATTATATTATTCATTTTTCTCAATTTTTTTGTTTCTCAGTCCAGAATTTCTTCCTCGACAAAGTAGAGAAAGTCATTTGTTGAGTTTTACCTGTATAAGTATAATTTTCGGAATTCTAACCAAAACCTCGAAATTGTAAAAACATACATTACGAAACAGGAATATTATTTTTATATTTTCCCTAACATCACTAACCGACCAAGAATTCACTACAACCCGACATAACTCCTGCCAACGTAATTCCCAAGCGCCCAGCTCGAAATTCGCGAGGTGCATTCGCGACCACAGTACAACCTCGAATGAAACCGAATCCGTCGACTTAGACCGAGTCCCCCGTCTGCGAGTAGAAGCACGTCCCTCGGAGTGGGGGCACGCGCTCGTGCGATCTCGGGCGCGGCCGGCGCCCCTCGGGTCCTCCTTCCGCTCTCGGTTCGCGTTCCCGAGGAGCAACCCTTTACTGCCTCACGGTCCTCAGACGCGTACGCGCTCCCGCACGAGACGGTTTATGTCGCGCTCCTTCTCGCGAAAAAGGTTATTTTCTCAGTGCTTTTCCAGTGCGTTGTTTCTCTGTGTCGTTGTTCCTAGTGCTTGTGGTTTTGTTGTGCGCAACACGAGGATTACAGTGCGATATAACGCGAGATAATGTGAATGGAGAAAAAGGATTAATCGAGGGATGATGGAAAACGGGAGATCATCGAGGGACGGGTGCCGCGACTGAATGTGGGGGTGTCGCGGTGGCGGAGGACCAAGCGCAAGAGGGAGCGAAAAAAAGGGCGAAGACGGGGGCGAGGACGACGGAAGTGGTGGTGCGCGCACCGGGAGTTAACCGCCTCGGGCTCGCCGGTTACGATGGTTCTCACATCCTTTGTCACCCTGGTATTCCTCGTGTGCATGCAAACGGTTCTGCTTTCGACCGTCAGCAATGGTGCGAAAACCATCACCATGTACTGGAACACGACCAATTCCATGTGAGTCGCGGACACTTTTTTTTTCTTGCCGATGCACCTGCCCGAATCGAAATTGCGTTTCTGTTGCGATCGTCGATGGTTGTGAATGAGGGATCGGATTTGTTTTGGTTTTAGGAGATTTCAGTGGAGTGTGTTGAGGGAAAAGTGTTTGGTTGCAAGGAGGAAAAGCGATAGTGAAATGTGGAAATTTTGGTTGTCATGTCCAAAAGTGGCTGTTGCAACCAAATTTTGGATTGCCATTGCCAAAATTTCGGTTGTGATCTCTACAATACGGTTACTGCAACCAAAGTATTAGAGGTGGTAGTTATAGTTTTCGTTGTGAAAATTGCAAGTTGGTTTTCATAACGTTAACTCAGACTGTCATATCCAGAAGTATGGTTGTTCTGTATTTTTGTATATGATTTGGTTGCTGCAACTTCATTATTCAGTAAAGTTTTAAGATATATCGGACAGACTTTGGTTGTCATACACAAAAATATAGAAAAACATGATTTTTGAGTAAGACAACCCTTATATTCTTATGTCTACTAAAGTTCTCGTAAAGGAAATTACATATTGTTTGTTGTAATGGAAAATGTGGTTTTCACAATCAAAATTTTGGTCGTTGCAACCAAAGTTAAGATTGTCATGAGCAAAACTCCGATTAACATATACAAAATTATGATCATTCTATATTTTCCTGTACCGTCGTAATCTGGGATATGGCAACCAAAATCTTGGTTATGGTAACTATAGTTATCATTATGAAAATATAATGTTTATTATCATAATGAAAACTGTGTTCATACCATAGCCAAATTCTTACTTTTCCTATGCAAAATTTGAGGTTGACCACTGACTTTTTGCAAAAAATATACATTACTTTCCATAAAAATTTGTAAAATGCAAACATAGTATCATTCTATGAATAAGCAGATCAAATTTCAGGTTTAATTGCAATTCTTTAAAATTTCGAAATTTCTGTTTGACAAGTAAAACATAATATGTCTACATATGGACTTTAACTGCATTTATGTTTACTACTGACACATGTATAGTTTGATTTGGAACATACATATGTGGACGTCAATTCATACGTGTGTCATGTATAAACATGTTAGGTGAATCTAAATTTGACGCAAACGTAAAATTACATAAATAATCATGACTGTATATAATTAAATCATTTAAAATCGTTTTACTGGCAATTTCAAACTACTATATAAAAGTTAAATATCATAAAAGAATAAATGCAATGTTATTTATACACTGTATTTTAACGAAAAGCTTAAACATGATTAAATAAAAAATTAACAGATGATGTCAAGTAATAATTTTTTCATTAAAACATTGAACATTACTAAACATAGCCGAAATTCATATTTTTTTATGTTTGGCATATCATCTGATAGCATATGGTCACTGTGTTCATAATAACATATGTTGGAACAGAAGTCATTAACATACATTATTTCATTTTGTTAAGAAAATTGTATGCTGTGTTCATCGACAATTTTGGTCACTTTTTTTTACAATTTGCTAAATTGAACGTGTGTATGACAGTTCCATTTTGCCAGATCAAGTCATTCGGCATGGAGTTAAATGTTGTAGAACGTAATGTTACAACACATTTGATTTTGCGTTAATTAGTCTTATTATTACAAAGGGAATCATAAAAACTATTTTGATTTTTTCAACTCTAGAAAAATAGTAAGAAAGACAGTTTTGAGAAAAATTCAATTATGTATATTTATAGTGGAATTGACTGAAATATTCTAGTTCTGTTGATTCTGGCTTGCTCTAATGTTATTGTAAAGTCTTTTTTGGATACGAAAAATTCTATTACAAGGTTCATAATTTTGAAATGTAAGATATAATTGGAAAGTAAAATAGTGGAAAATTAACAACGATACAATGTCAACTTTGACTGTCATACAAAGTGAAATCATTTTTATCATTTGGTCTGAAATATTATGCTTTTTTACCACAAGTGGAAAATTTGAATTTTTCTAATCTTCTCGTAGAATTGAAATTGATTAATCCAGAATTTCATTTTTCGGTACGAAGTTTTATTTTGTTCGATTATTCTGGAAAAATGGCGAGAAATCGAGTGAAGTGAAGTAGAATACGTTTTCGAAATGAAGAGCTCGAAAAAAGTGACAAAAACATTTTTTTTCTGTAGACGATTCTACTTTGAATAGTAGATTATATCTTTTTTTTTGCAACAAATCATATATAAACAATGTGTGTTTTTTTTCGTATAAATTTAATAGTAACATTTATAGAAAATCGAAAGCAATAAAATAAAAAAAAACGTTTTCTGAATTTCACCCAAAACAGCTTAAATAGATATTTTTTCGTATTTTGAAGATTTTTACTGAAGTGTCATGTTGTAATTTTCCTAAGCATTTGAATTAAGTCAATAATTCATGACAAAATTTGCAGTCGTCTAATAATAAAATGTTAGGAGATTAAATCATTAGATCGAGAATTCATTACTTTTCTGACCACTCATCACTTAATAAAGTAGTCTCCAATGTGACTCGTTTCGCGACGGGAGACTTCGATGCTCGAGCACGCATTGAAATCTCCTTCGAGTCAGTAACCGTGACTTTTCCTTTGGACTCGGAAAAACAGAGCGAGAATCGAAAATGAAAACCTTCACTTTCGAAATCCTATTCTTAAATCATAACAATTTTATCTCTTTTCTATGCAACTTCTTATTTCATTATTATTCCGTAGGAACAACTTTCATTTTTACATGAATCTGCCCTTTTTTTCCATCCATACGTTTATATCCAAAAAAATGTATTTATATTTTCAACAATTATAGGAAATTTTTCCTTTTTTTTTTTTTAATTTTCTAGTAAGTTACTACTTCCTACTCAATCTTCAATATTTCCGACTTATTCTGAAAAGTGATAAGATTTTTTAAAAAAATTCCATAGTCACTACAATTTGAAAAAATTTTTTTGGATACTACTTTAGTCCTACGAATTCGAGAAAAACCTTGAATAGTTTTCCAAATGTTTTTCCATGAAATCGATTCAACTCGCTCACTTTTTCGGGCAATATTTCTCTCGTTACGTTTCGGCTTTTTGCGTACGTAGAGATTGTGATATATGCCGAGCTCATAAAGTTGGCGAGCTACCAAGTGCGCGACAATGTGTTTTGCCGGAATCTCTCGAGAATCGCGTGTCTTGCTGTATGAAGGAAAAAAAAAGGAAGCATTTGAATTTCCGAGTGAATTTTCGCTAGGGAACTCGTCCCAATTTTCCTTTTCAAAGAATAGAATGGGCAAAAACCTTGTTTCTGTTTACAGTAAAAAACCTCGAAAGTACAGAGTTTCCGTACAATCGGTGTTTTTTGAAATTGTTTAACAAAAGTAGGAGAAAAAATGCTTATTCCCCCCGCTCCCCTTTAAAATTATGAACAATAATATGAATGTTATTCATGGCAATAAATGAAATTTTTTTTTAGAAATGTAGTAAAACATTAAAAAAAAATTTTTTTAATAAAACAATTATCAACAAATTTGTTGTGTTGCATTGCACCAAATTCAAATTTTATAAATACTAAGGGATAAAAAAAAAGTTATCAAAATTACTAGTTATCTTTGAAACTTTTTAGAATTCTTGAATTCTTGAAAATACTGCAGAATCAGAGTTAAATTCAGAGAATAAAATTAAGGAAACTGTAAAGCAATAAGAAAAAACTAAAATTTTCAAAATTACTGAAAATCACCAAAATTTTATAAATAATAAAATTTAAGAATTCTTAAGCATTCTAAATCTATGTTCAAAAATATATAATATTCTCAAAAACTAAAGAAAATACTGATAATCTATAAAACTTTAAAATAAAAAAAACACCAATAAACTAGAAATTCCTGAAAAGTTCAAAAAATAATCAGAATACTCTTCGAATTGTGTAACTACTGAATAGATACAAAGACCAAAAACAAAGAATTTGGAAATCGATGAAAATACTAACATTAAATATTATAAATCTGTATAGCAATCAATGAAAAAATTGTAAATCTACAGTTGTACAAAGTAATAATACAAAATTTATTAAATAATAGAAAATACGAAAAATGTTCGTAATCTTAAAAAAAACCTTAAGTTTATGTTGATATAATTTTGTCTTGAATACATAAAAATTTTAAATTAAGAAAAAAAATCGTAGTGCATCGAATTCTAGAAACTCATAGAAATACGATTTTTGCGATAATTCTGAAAATAATAAATCTTGAAACATAAAAAAAGTCAACTTCGTGACGTTACAATATTCCATCAACTATTTATCAATACATTTAAAAAAATATAAATAATCATACAGATACACAAAATTTGCCTTTTCCAACATTTACATTACCTTTTCCATGTAAAATTCTCTTGCAATATCTCTGCAAAATAATTTGCATAATTGTTTATAAAATACCATCAACTTTTATCGACTATCAATATTAGTTTTTTGCAAGATCTTCAATTAAAAAAAAATGTGAAAATTTTCAGAGTAATAACTATCCTATTTCCTCATTGTAATACACAAGCAACCGGTTTTAACAGTTTCTGATTAATTATTGTAAAAAATCGATATGAAAAATTATCGGAAGCCGTCAATAAGTTTTATTATTATGTTGTAAATGTAGTAATTAGGTATATTTATTTTCCTGTGATTTTTGAGTGGAGAAACAGAATTCCGCTCTATACGAAAGCGGTTAGTTCACTCACGGTGCACGAGTTTCGTAGAGGGCGACACTTCCTTAGGCGAAATTGAAAATCCATGACTCTCGAGGAACATGAACGAGTGACGTGAAAAAATTACAAACTGACATTGAAAAAATCATTTAGTCGTTAAAATTGTTCCTTCTTTTTGAACAAATTTTCGTTTTCTTGGAAATTACCAAGACCATACCAATAAATTTAACAATTTTTATTAATTTATCAACAAATTTCAAACAAATTTATATAAAATACAAGAAAATGAAATATACTAACAAGAAATTGAAAATCTCATGATTCAGAGAAATCTAAAATTCAGTTTTAACGAATTTTTAAAAACTTTTTGACCCTCTTCAAATTTCCTAATTTCCCTCTAATGGCCATCAAATGCAATGACAAACAGAAATGTGCAAGAAGAAGTGAAAAATTTCTAATATTTCTCTAACGACCATTAAATACCATGACTAATGTGAACACAGCAAAATGACTCAAATGGGCATGTTTTTCGAGAGAAAAAAAATTTGTTTTAGGAAGGGTGCCTCCTCTAATTTCCTAAATCGAGACGTTTTCGACAGGAAACAGCTGCCGCGTTAGAGGTGATTATTGGTACGGTTTCTGTCGGTCTATTAAATGTCCCAATATACGCTTTAATGTCCCCCTCCCCCTTGCTCCACCACCGAATTCCTAAACCACCCACATTAAGGATTTAGTTTATAATAAACCGTAAACCTATTACTATTAACTATTAATTACATCAATTACACTAAAAATTACTGTAATTCGTAATTTTTACTGTCATTTCTGTAACTAAGGTATCAAGAGCCCTGTAACGCACATGTTTTGACTGAAATTTTGAAAGTAAGATAAAAAAATACACTGCTGACAAATTTTTACGGTCCTGCAACAAATTTTCGATAGTTTTTTAGCTATCCAAAAACGTAATAAAAAGTAATCGTGCCCAACTCGGATTTTTTCCAACTCTCAAAACCACCAAAATCAAAGCAAAATTACAATAAGCAAAATTTCCTTACGACTTTGCGACAAAATAGTGTATTTATTCTCGAAATTCACCAAAAATCCATGAACTCCTTGAGCACTCAACTGCAATTTAAAATCCATTTCATAACGCCTCAGGAACGATGTCTTTTTCAAAAAACTTTCCTCAACTTTGGATTCTCGACTGAACCCATTGGGGTGCATTCAACACCGAGAAAAAGCTCCCTATTTATCCGACTTTTACGCGGCTGCGCTTTCATTCACTTCCCTACGAGTTCATTGGTCCTTTTTTTTCGGTTTTACAATTTGTTGCGGGGAAAAAACGACCGAAAAAAAAAGGAAAAGAATGAGTCGAATGTCGTACAGGGAGCAGATGTTTGAGAATCGAGTTCCTAAGGCTTTGAGGCACCTCTCGAGGATGAGAGGATTTTTGAATGAAGCCATTCTTTGAAAGGAAGCCGATGCGTGTAGGGGACCATCCTCTTCTGTCAAGAAAAATGATCTATTTGATGGCAAAGTCGTGCGTGGATTATCGGAAAAAAAACCTCTAGGGTTCATAGCGAATTCGACAAAGTCATAAATGAGCATCGGGAAGATGTTTGTTTGGTCACGATGCATTGTCAGCGTTTTTTCGGGTTTTCATTGATAAACTCAAAGTTACGTAGAGAAATAGAAAGGTCATTATTCGGAAGCGAGAGAACGTGAATTTTGACACCAGTCAGTTTTCGAATGGGTTTTACTCGGTCACTGAAATTAACGATTTTATGAAATCACTGAGAGAAGAATCTAGGACTTTTTACTACAGGAAATTTCACTCATGGAAAAATGTAAAAATTATGCAAAATTCAAATAATATTGTAGATTTTTTTGCCAGTGTACAATAAAATCAATAGCAGTATAAATTTCAAAATACTATATAGAACGAAAGGGAAAAAAGGAGGGGATAAAATGTTGTATAACCACCCAATCTTTATCTATTCTTTGAAATGTTGTCGAGACTTATCTATTAACGAGATGTTTTTGGGTAATAAGGTCGTATGATTCAAGGGTAGAGCAATCTATTCGTCGATATGTTTTCGGCCAATAAAATTATATGAATGAAGGGTATATTTATCTATTTTTTTAGATGTTTTCGATTAGTGCAATCTCATGATTAATCTACGCGTATAAATATAAGCGACGAGAGCGCGTCAGTGACTAGAAAGACATAAAAATTTAACAGAGCACATTGTAAAACTATTGTGGTTGAAAATAAACGGAAATCCAACAAAAATTTTTTCCGATCGAGGACGGAATTGAGGCCCTCGGCAAAGAATTTCGCGGGCCGCAATTTCGCGCGACGGGGGTACAATGAATCTCGGGGTTTTTGCCTTATCATTTGGCTTCTTTGGCGAGGGCATGCGGCGGATCGCTTTATAACCGTTACTTCCCAGAATCGGATAGTAAATTCTTCATCCGCGACGTAAAGCACTTCTTCCTGATACGTCGTTCTTAATGCGAGCTAAACACGCGATAAGCGCGATTTGTCGGCGCGACCAACAAATCGGCCTTATCTGTTTTTGCCGCATTTCAATATTGAATTGCGGACGGCGACATTTTCAATGATACACAAGTCGATTTATCTGGAAAAGTTGATTTGTCGCAAAGGAAGGAAGCGAAAAAATACACTTGAACAGGAAACTCAACGCGTTTACGCCACGAAATTGATAAAATTCACAGAAACTTAAAAAAATTGCACATTGATTACTGTGTTACATTGATTTTTTCAAAAATAACGGTATTTTTGTGAGGTATTTAGGATTCAACTTATTTCGTGAAACGCCAAAGACGTTTATTTTGACAAACTGTACGTGAACAATGTATGCAATTTTTTTCCGGTCTGTGGGACGATTTTCACGGCGTTGGGTCCCCGGGCCCTTAAAATTCCTTCCACGAAACTGGACGACATCCTCGACGACGCGTAATCGCGCGATCATTGTCGTTAATCGCGGTCGTTAATCCTGAATGCGGTGCCGAGTTTTCGGGCACGATATAACACGAGCACGATTTATGAGTTTGCGGGATATTGAGGGACATATTTTTAGGTTGATTGGAAATATTGGTCAATGTTAATGCTATCTTCCTAAAAATTATATAATAAAATTGTTGATATTTTTTCCTGAAGAGAACTTTAACCATTGGATACGACATAATTATGTATTATAAAATTTATTATTATGTTATAGAAAAAAGAAATGAATAATGGATGAAAAAAAAAGTTATATGATAAATATGAATTTGAAGTACAAAAAGTCAATACATAATGTGAAAAAAATTTTAATATTGAAAGTGTAATTAATTTCAAACGAAATTGTATATGATTCATAAATTATTTATAATAAACAGAATTTTGATAGGAATAAAATATGTTACTTGAATATATAATAATTTTGTATTTTTTAAAATTTATTATTATGCTATAGAAAAAAGTTATGAATAAGAGAAGAAAAAAATAAAAATAGACGATGACTATGAATCTTGAACATGATAAATCAATGAAAAATATAAAATAAATTTCATTATTCAAAAGATAATTTACTGTAACAGAAATTTTATATAAGCCATGAATTATGTAGTTTAAACAGAATATATACATGAGTATGACAGCGATATTAACACGAGAATGACGTAAAAATGTAGACTCTTTATGGAATATCGAAAATCACCGTTAAATTAACATTTTATATTGTTTAACACGAGAATGACGTAAAAATGTAGACTCTTTATAAAATATTAAACATCACCGTTTAATTGACATATTATATTGTTAACAAACTGACAAAGTCGTGATTTATATGAAGGCGTTATTGAGTGGTGTTTGAATGTGATTATTGTTGCAAGTTAAAATATTTTTCCTGATGAGTGTAATACAATAATGACCGAAACGTTGGAAAAATAAATAAATAATTGACTGAGAAATCGAAAAAGAATTGGATTCAATTTACTTAAAATATATGTATACGTAAAATATGTTTGATTTAATGAACGATAAAATAAAGAAAATTTAATTATTCATCAAAAAAATGTTTTGTTTTGTGTACTACAGTCGTTATTAAAATGATAAGTGAAGAAATGGAAAATACTCATGCATTAAATAGGCCTGCTGTTGTTTTAATCAATTTATTTAAATAATGTCAATTAGTTTTTGGCCAAAGAAAATACAAAAATAATCATTACTTTTCAAAATTCTATATCAGACTGTACACATCTAGTTTGAAACAGCATTCACATACTAAAAAGTAATCTCAATTTTTTTAGAAGTTGCAGTAATTAATTAATTGTTATTTCAAATAATTTGTTGTTTTTACTCGCCTTTTTCTAAATTCACGTACCACACAGAAATAAAAAACGCATCTGAAATAGCTTCCATTTAACTTTTCTTACTACAGTTTTCCTTTAGGAAAACAATACCAGGCAATTAGTTGGGCTAATTTCTGATACGATCGCGTCGTTCCCATGGAAAAGTAACGTCAAACACAATTTGTTCCTGGCGATTTCAAAAGGAACAAAAAACGGTCGATGGTAGATAAGGAGTTGGATCGTGTATGATAATTGGCATAGGATACCAAACGAGGCCATTCATATTCATGAAAAATGTATAACATCTCATTTGACACTCTTAGTCTTGTAATATTTCCAGTTATTATTTCTTGCTTTCGAATCTCGATAAATAATGATAATTTTCGAGTAAATAAACTATTTAAATAAAATAAAGCAATTGAATAATATGAATTTCCATCTTTTCACCGTTGTTGGATATTTATTAGCAATTTCTGAAAGAGATAAATTTCCAGTTTAGACAAACAAATTTTTTTGTCTGAAGAAAAGCTCATTGAGTGAACTAAATTCTTCTCTGTCACTTCATTTACTCTTACGTCTGTTACTTCGGGCTAGTACATATTGGAAAAAGGACTTTTTTGTAGTTTTTTGCTGAGTTCGCCAAATCGTTTTCGTTGTCGCACTTGGCACGGAACGGCCCATATGGGATTGCAAAATAAAGGAGCAAGAAAATGAGCGCCGCAGCCGGATCCAGGCAAAGGTGAAGCCCTAACGAAGCTGCTGGGCCTTTGCCATCGGATACCTGCAGAAAGTAGCGCGCGTGCCTTTTTGACCCTTTTAATTTTCGGGGCCCAGGGAGAAGGATCAGGATTAATGGAATGGACGCTGGCTGCAACGTCGCAGCCCTCGGAGACTCGGGTTTTATTTCCCCGAAGCAGGAATGCCATAATCTAGATAAGCGGCCATAATGGAATAGCCGGCCCGACTGGTCGACGACGTTCCAACACTTGAGGGAAAAAAAAAGAGCAATCCTCTCGCCACGAAACGATTACTGTTTCAATGCAAGAGGATCCGCAATTCTTCAGTTGGTAGAGTAGAAATTCGCTGCAACTAAATAAATCTTAGGATTTCCATCTTGTTAATGAATAGTGATTTGATTGAAGCTAACCTCCGTTCAGTTTCTGTTTAAGGTAGCTTTTATTATTAAATATTGAATACACAATAATTATTTATTACTAAACGTTGGCCCTACTTTACAATAAAACCTCGATAAAGAGCATAGGCTTCTATGTCTATGGTGGTCCTACTATGATAGGACATTAGAAGTTTCAGTATCTATCCAATTCTTTTTTCTATTTCATTAATTCTGCTAGACTAGAAGCACTTGAACTTTTTGGTGCTCCGTATTCGAAGAAAAACCTCACTCGATTTCCACCTCACTGACCGAATAATAAAATGTAGCAAACTGAGTCATCATCCTGCTGACTTTTAAAAACATGGTAGTCATTGTTGTTCCGCGCTGGCTTTTATTTTTTTTCCCAGAGTCTCGTTCTTCGCCACTTTTTCTTACGGTCATCGACAGCGAGCGGAAACATTTTCTCTCTTTGTCTATCGGGTTTTTTCTTGTCGAGAATTGCCGGAGGTTCCGCGTGTGCGAACGACGTTACTTGGCGTTTGGCCTAGAGAAGCCATGGGAAAGAGCGATCGGGAAGTCGGGGTGTCTATTGGGTAGGGGAATCTGAGAGAGGGATATTCATCAGTAACACACGTTAGATGAAAATCGAGAAAGCTTTGAGTACACTTTGAGTAACACTACAAAAGTTGCGTAATTTCTAAATCCCAGGCTTCAATAACTCCTCATTAATAGTTTACTTCAACCATCGATAACTCTACCAATATCACAAAGTGAAAAAAAAAATGAAGAAAATACTACTGAAACTACATATACACCCCACACTTGACGAATTTGTTTCTATTTTGCGTAACATCGTGTAATGTACCCAATTTAGGCCTCGTTTACATCGTGCGACCCACCGTTATTGGAAAGGGTGTGACCCCTTCCTCCATAACTCGGCGCTGTTGGTACATACATATGTAAGACTAGTGGGAATTTCATCTGAGCACGAGAAAAAAAAAAGAAAAAATTGTACGTTTGGGAATCTCTAGTGGAGATAAGAGATTATGCGAGGAGCCGGTTTTCGCCCGCTCGTTACATAATAATCCCCGGGAGGGTCGGCTCATTTTGGCTTGCTTTACATAGCGTTACACGGCGTTCTTTGTGACAATCCGTGAAAAGAGAGATATGGAGGAGTAGAGGAAGACGGACGTTAATTGCGGAATAAGAAATCGAGCCTGATAAATGATCTCGGGCACGGAGCGTGCCGTCCGGACGATTCGCAACAGTAGCTGGAATTTATCGGAGAGAAATGTTTGACGCTGATTGATGTCCCAGGGAAATGATCATTTCAAGATCTCTTCGCGGCTGGAAATTGTTTCGCGGGCGTTTCCTTTGTTGCGTTGAAAGAAAAACGCCAAGAAGTCACAATGTCTGTTTAATACAGTCGACTTCTGAAAAGAGTCTTCTCAACGAAAGACATTCTAACTAATCCCACAACCACTTGCAATGATAAGAAGTCAATCCCAAAATCCATTGCACCTATTTAGGATTATGCTTTTTCAAGGGTACAGTTTAATTTCATCGTACATTGTTTCTTTAAATTATAACGTTATAAAGTTCCTCAATGACGGCCAACGAATGAATAGCATAAATCAGCGACCGCGAATTCTTCGTCATTTTTTGCGTGATGATTATTGAAGTTCGTGAAAGGTGGCAAGTGGCCGGCCACCGATATTTATTATTAGCTGGGCCCCCAGGGGGAGAAGGGGCCTTGATTTACGGCGAGGGCATTAATTCCCGCTCGGTTTTCTCCTGGCCCGAGCATTAAAACACTGTAACCGTGACGAAAACGCAACGAGAGAAAGAGGGGAAAAAAGTTCTGCCACCCCTCGGGCCCGGCAGGTCGTGAAACGTCTACACTGTAATTGTTCCAAGCCTATTACCCGTTAATTTAATGAACGATCAATATACACCGCGGTATTCCACAAGGGACGAATTATTTCAGTTTCGTTCGGTCGCTTGCGATGTTCGTTTAAGATTGATTTGTCGCATTAACTAGTAATGAGTGCAATTTTATCGTTTCGAAAAAAGTGAGATACTTTACTTCAACGTGAGCCAGAATTCCCTTAGCTTACTGTCGACATAAATCAGATCCATGCTAAATTACTCAATTTCTTTTCAACCTTTTTAATTCACACCCAACATCATTCCTTTTTCTCGATATTTGTCAAACACCTGCGACTTTGTAATGATTCTTCTTCCTGAAATTCATCGGTAAAACTGGTATTTTTTTTTATTGGTTATTTTTATGGTGTTTTTTTTTGTTTTTTTTTCTCGAGTTGGAGCTTAAAATGAAGTCGTTTTGGAGCGCACGTTTTAATGGAGGAATAATTTATTCGCGGGGACGAGAAAAGGGGTAGAAATAGGGAGAGAGCGCGCTGTAAACTGCGAGAGCGATCATAATTTAATTACGGGCCTGAGATACGGGCCTTCCCAAGGCTGTTGTGCTATTGGAAGAGCCGTTATAGGAAGAGCGAGCCGCGACCTATGGCCATAATACGCGCAATTACAAAACGGAATAAAACCCGTATCGTTACATCGCCCTGGTTCCACGTGACTCCTTGGAGACAGGCTTGACTGACTTCCTTGTTGCTAGAGAAATTGAAATGGAAGTGTTCTTTGAATGTATGAATATGTGTTTTTCGCCTTTGAAGACTTTTTTACCTTCCTCTTTTTACACCTGAAATGTCCTTAGACTTGATAATTAGACAAATTAATTAGATAGAAAGTTCAAATTTTTATCACTATGCGCTGACATCACTGTGCTGCGCGCGCAGGTCTACTTCAGGACGCTATCGCGCCGAGCGCTAGTTGTCACTTTTGACTGTCGATAGTCTGACTCCTTCCGAAAAAGTCAAGAGACTTTCCTCTTATTTTCATGAACTGTACATTTTCAGGGTACACGTTTATTCCGGTAGACCCCATTAGATATTTCTTCGAATTCGCCTAGGCATGAGAATATCGCGAGTAGCGATCGCCTAGTTTTGCGGCAACCTGGAATTTCCCCGTTGCAGGAAGAGAATCCTCGCGAAAACTCCAGCGCGATATAAGCACTTAATTTTCCCGGTTCAATAACGTCGGCAAATTGTTGGTTCGTCGCCGCGGGAACTCGAGATATCCCAGGGACTAGCCAGCGTCACCTTCTAGCAGCATTCTTCTCAAATCGCCGATAACTTATCGCCAATTGACGGTCATTTCGCGCCGCTCGCGCGCGCCCAAGAAAGTCACTCCAATCCGCCCACTCTTATCTGTCATAACCCGAAGACATTTTTATTGCCCCCCTCCCTCCTTCTATCCCCCACCCTCCGGCTTCTTCTTCTTCGGTTACCCGGTATCAGGGTTCTTTTTTTCCATCTTTTTTTATATTTCGTTGCCCGATAAAAATGCCCGGCCACGAATTCGGGCCGTGGATCGTTATTCAAATTATTTTCTCTCTTACCAAGGGAGAGATAATCTTAACGAGCGGGGAAGGCTTTTGAAGAGCGCTTTTTTTTGGAAATCAAATATTATATCGGAGCATGCGGAGTAATTTCGGTATATCGTACGTAATATCGGAGACCTGTAATCAGACGTGAAGTCGAGCGTCGAGGGCGGTTCCAATCTTTCTTTTTTTTCGAAAAAAATGAGGGACAAACAGAGGGGAGGGAGGGGTGGGAACAGGGGTACAGAGTGATTTTGAAAAGTTTTTAAGATATCGCGTAAGAATTGCAAATGCCATAATCAGCTTGATTGTTTTTCGGTAAATCGACTTCTCTTAAGCATTTTCGAAAAGCAGTGACAATGGTTCTCGGGAAAACCAAAAAAAAAAAAAAAATTTATTTTCCACGGTCCATTCAGCGTGTCTGCTTCATGGCCATTCACCGGCAGGATCGCAAAATTCGCGATCCTGCAGGTCCATTCAAGACTTCCACGTGTAATTCGAATACTCGCAGGGCGCACAATGACGCGTCCGCTTTTCCCTTTGAGACACATTGTCAATCCCAATCCCAGCGTTCTTTTCCCCTCGTTCCCCTGATTTAGTTTCTCTCTCTTTTTCGAAAAATAGCGACGTAATCATGACCGCACGAGTTACTGGGGTGTTCGACAAATCCTCAGATAAAAATACGTGAAACGAGAGGAAGTTGAAAGCTTCAGATCGTTACAGAAATTATGTTGTTCTCTCGTGTGAATTAAGTTTCCTGAACAGTTTTTAATTTTATCATTTAGCGCGGTGCTTGATGACTTTCAGGTATTGCATGATATATTGTTTAATAAAATTAAATACATAAGTTTCAAATGATTCTTCATAAATAATACATTCTGATATTTGTCACATCAACAAAGTTCAACATGTCATATTCACAGATAAATGACATACTCCTTTGTAGGCCTTCATTTTTTTCACTACACTTTCAGATTTTTATCCAAAAGTTGTCATGATTCATCAATAAATCGGTGAAATTCATATTTTTCCATTTCTTAATCGCATTCGCAGGAGTCGAAATTCGCGTATGTGCCTCCAGTATCGATGACGAGTGACAAAAGCTCTCATTCATCATCGAAGACCCGGATCCCGCGTTATTAACCGACCCAACTGGTCCCCACAATGGACAGCATTAATCTTCCGAGAAATTCAAAGAATCCATTCTCCTTTTGAAAATCCTCGCGATCATCCTTGCTCTTTTGGATCGAAAACCCACGTCTACAACATTTCACACACACATACACGCCTTGTTCCTCGCTTCTCCAATATTGCACAATGCATCGTTCACCCTACAAAATAATACTTTTTGGGCATCAAGGCTAGAGGAGCGAAAGTCTACCTTCAAAATCAAGAAAATCATACAAAATAATTTACCACACTGCAATTGCCTAGAAAAAAACTATAAAATATAATTTTTTTAATTTTCCGAAAATTTTCGACCCTCATTCTTATTTTTTAAGAAAAAAAATTTAATTTTATAGGCTTTATAGGATTTTGATTTCATTGCCTAATTGTACGTCATAGAGTAAGTAAGCAAGTGATTTCGATGGTTGGGGGATGAGAAGAGAAGAAGGGGGAGGGGGAAGGGCATTAAGAATAGAGAATATCTGGGTAATATTTAGGGAGGCGATCGGCGTTATCTTGTCTTGGATCTTTGGTCTCGTGGCTGTGTTTGTACCATACGTAAGTAAGGTACACGTTACGTATTCGATGGTATATATGGGAGTAGTTCGCTGCGGGACACGGCCGAGGTAATCGATTACCATGGGACCGTTTTCTGCCCCGAGATCTCGGGCGACGAGGCCAAAATTTATACCTGGCGGCAGCGAAAATATCGAGATCTGCGCCCTCGAGAGCTTCTCCATCGAAGATAAGAAAATAAAAAGCAAAAATTGCGTGGCTTGAGAAAAAAATCGTGCTTTTAAAGCACTCGATATGAGTTTCATGGGCCCAGAGCATGAGACTCGTGTTTTCCATGCTCCAAGTGCACGTCGCTCGTTACATTGGGTTCTGCTTTTTTTAGAAAGGAGCGACCTTCGTCACACGTAGCAATTGATTTTTCTCGATGGGGAGGCAAGGGAGGGGGCGAATAAAAAAACGATTAAAAAAATAACCTCGCTTCCCTCTCGCTACACTTTTATCTGAATCGGCGAAAGTAACGTTTGTCACGGGTCCGGATGATAATAAAATCCATTAGCTCCTCTCTTTGTGGCTTCGACAGAGATCGATGGAGCTGACTGGTCCAAAGCAAAGATACATTTTTTTAACTCGTTCTTCTCCGTTTGGTTCGCGCAAATAAGCCTCCCCTCGCCGCCCTGAAAAAAATTATAATACCTTGCTTAAGGCAATATGGGACCCAAATAGATATCTCGTTTGCATTTTTTGGCCATAAGATAAAAAGTTTTTTATTTTTTTCTTGTGGATTTCGAATTTTCGAATCTTTGATGCATGACTGTTTCTTATCGGTTTTGGGTATTCGTGGGGATTATGGAAATTTTTTGTAAATTTCGTATTGGTGATCACGTGATGAATTTGCGACAATTTTATTACTTTCTTGAACATAAAAAAAAAATAAAAATGAAGATGAATTCAGTGGGTAATCTTTAAAAATTCCAAACATTATTACAAATTCCGTCTTCTGGAATGTCGTCGAAAAATGCTCAACATTAGCCCACCCCCCTCCCCCCTTAGCCCATCATTCATGTTTGTGGCTTGGTGAAACGCAGAAAAATGGTCTCGGGGGCGAAAATAGAGCATGTAGTACAATGAGAGAAATTCTAATCTTTCACGGTGCGAGCGATAGGCGCAATAAACGTGGATCCTCGGCTAGGAATGAGGCGAAGGGTCGAAGGTTTTGTGCAGCTGCGCCCTTTTTCCCGACCGCATCTGCCGCGGTCACTCTCCGCGGGCTCTTTTTCCCCCCAGGAATTATGGCACTAAATATATATATGTGTGTACATATGTGGATGGCATAGTCAACTTTTTCATGGGCCCAAATATTTGAGCGACGTGACTCTGTACTTGAAAAAACATGGTTACGTGACTAGGCAACAGCGCCGTTTCCAAGAGTAAATAAAAAAGCATGGATTTTCTGAGTGATCACGTGTCAGGTTTTTTATTGGATCGAAAAAAGCAAGGTTAGGTTTTTTTTTGCACTTTCAAAATTATTCGATAGATTTAGGATTATGAAATCTGACTTGAAAATAAAATGTGTTACGTTTTTCCAAACATTAACGCCCCAATGTTCCAAAAGTCAAGATGGATTCGAATCACTCGGGCATTATTTCTCACCTGGCATATCCTGGCCCTTTTTTCATGCTCCTTAAGAAGAAGCAAGTGATTATACCAACATGGCAAGTGCTCGCTTCGAGAGGGCCAGAATGAAAAAAGGAAGGGAGGTGAATGAAAAGAAGTGAGAAGGGGCTTTGTACCAGCGACTGAATAGCAATCGGAGCTATTCTAGTGATCCTAGACGATTCGGAATTATCCTAGCAGCTTTTGTCCGTTTTTTCCTGGGCGCCGAGGTCGTGAATACCATGCAATATTTGAATGACGATTTCTGTCTTCAAAGGCGCAACCACAATTTTTATCAGAGGCGGGGCGGGGGGTGTAGAAAAGGTTCAAGGAAACGCCCTTGGGAAATTTCGAGGTTTTTTTAGGACTTTCGTAATATTTATCACAATTTTGGAATTCAAATCGCATACATTTTTTTAAGTTCATTAGAAAATACCTCTAAAAATTCGTAATTTATTCAAACTACTTAACAATAAATAAAGAACCCTTTAAATTTCCAATAATCCCGTCATTTATACTCCAGCACTTCATCCCTCACACAAATCAGCTTCGACTCGAAACGCGGAAAAATCTCCCTCAGTTTTCCGACGATCCCATGATTTTCCCTCGAATAAACAACAGAAAATCCCGAGTTTTCCAGGTCAAGCGGACACCCTGTTACGTCATATTCCTTACCCACGGCGATAACAATTCTTTTCATACACGCATTTACGCGGCATATTTTTCCCGCGCTTCGCCGCGAAATATATCGCGACTCGCGGGAATTTCAAATGAACATCGCCGGATGAAAAATTTTTCGCCGACACTCGTAAATCTGCCATCTTTTTTTTTCAGCTTCGCGAAAGACAATGAAACGCTCTCTCGACACGCTTTCATAGCATTATCATAAAGCAAAGATCCAATTATCGAACTGTCCGCCTTGAAGCGTTACAAAACCGGGGAATGTCACTCATATCGGGCGGCGTCGGGATTTTTTTGCGATACGCTGTATATTTTCTCGTGCTATCCTTGAGAAAACTTTCGCAACGTTCCTCGTTTTCTAAACAAGTTACTCCGGAATCGATGAATATTGAACTGTCCTTGAATTTTTCTATATCGTTGTAATGGGTGGTTGATAGGAAACAGGGCGTTGAGGCGACTCTGATTTTCTTAAGGCGTGTGTTGAAAAAAAGGTAGAGAACAAAAAAAAAAGGAAAGAAAAACGTGCCTACGTTTTACTATTTTTAGAGTCATTTTATTCTCGATTTTTATACACTGTAGTGCAATAGTTTTGTCGATGTGCATTTTGGTGTAATGCACAATTTTTATTATATTGGGTCAAAGTATCAACAAAATTTGAAATGAACGTCTACCTTCAATATTTTTGGAGTCATATATTATGATAATTTACGATTTTTAAATTGCGTGAAAATGTGTTCTCTCGAAAATGAAAAACGTAACTATAAAATCGATAAAGACTACAATTATTCAGTGAATTTGAAATTATCAGGTGCCAAATTTGTAGAACTGGGTTAATGAATTTTCAGATTTTAACGTGATGGACCTGAATATCTTGTGATGTTGAAACTGTAACTTAAAATAAGTGTTCTTAATGTCAATCACATTATAATATCATTTGGAAAATGAATTTCTTCAAATTCGAAAATAGCTGTTCGTACTGCGAAGTTTGAGAGTCAATAGAATGTCAAAGTAACGAGAGAGAATCACATAAAATATTCATGAAAATATTGAAATATTGATCAGGAATATTATCAAAACTTCCTTGAAAATTTAAGAATCGAGGAGATTTTAAAAAGCGCAAATTTTTAGGTATTTATTATTGATTTGTTGATATTTCGTACTTTTTGCAAGCCATACTATTTTTGATTTTGTATTTTTTTTGAATAATTAAATATATTTGATATTTTAAAATATTATATTAATATTATTCAATATTATTAATATCATTAAATATAATATAATTTTAATAATTCAATAATATATTATTTTTATATTTTAAAATATTATTTATTTTATTAATTCAATAATAATTTTTTTTTATATAAAATTATTTTATTTTAATAATTCAATCATATATTATTTTTATATTATAATATATTATGTTATTTTAATAATACAATAATATTTTATTTTTATATTATAAAATATTATTTTATTCTAATAATTCAATAATATCTTATTTGGATATTATTTTATAATAACCAAAATATTTTATTGGTATTATTTTATAATATTTAAAATATTATTTTATGATCATTGGAATCTTATTTCATAGGAACATATTATAATAATAAGGAATATGTTTATCGTTTCTGAATTGACAAAAACAATGACTATGGAAAAGCGACTAACTTTGTTGTAAAAATCTGAAAAAAATCATAGAAATTTTTAATTATTTAGTATAAATCCAAAAGATGACTAAAAATTCCACACATTGCATTAAAATAAGCAACATATTTTTGACATTGTTACCTAGTGTACATCTATTTTTATCAAATCAACTCTTCTCTTAGTGTATTATGCTTTGTTAATATTGTGTTCAAAATATGTTATGATTATCTCAAAAGTTGTTATCACGTCCTTCCATCGATATTAAAAATTTTTCCAAAAAAAAATATTTGCTGTAACAAATTTGCTGTTTCAACAGAACTTCACAATTATTATGTAATGGAATTTGATGCATATGGTTGTGCTCTGGCAACAACAAAATTAACTACTGCTGCAAAAAAAAATTCGCCCTGTCAAATTTTGTTAAAACAGCACATGTTTTTGCTACTGCAGTTTCATACTTTAGTTTCTTTATTTATTTCTTACTATGAATATCAAACGTCTTTTAACACAAAAACAAGATGGAGAATTCGATATTTTTTTCACAGGTAATGGTACGAACCGAAAGCTTTTTGTTGATCACTGACAAAAAGCACCGCGCGCCAATCACCCCGGGCACTCGATTCGTCATCACGCGATCCCTCGTACATCGCACCTCGCGCAAATTGCAATAAATTACCAATAAACGAGCGCTCTCACGAACCGGCCAGATTATCACTCGTAATTTTACCCTCCAAAAAGAAAGACCAAAAAAATGCACCTTTTGCATTTGCCAAGCGCCGATTCCCCGAACGCAATATCGGTAATAACAACGCAACACGAGCAGCGCAAAAGTCAAATCACTCGTGTGGTATTTCTCACCTGGCATTTCAACGCTTTCCGTGCTTTCCGAATGCTTGTTTTTTTTCGGAAATTTGAGGCCTTGAACTTGGAACTGAAAAAAAGGGAACTGGAATGAGTGGATTGGAACATAATTTGAATCGTGTATTGGAGAAAAAATTAAACTATCTTTGATTATTTCATTGGGAAATTATATTGGAAAAATTTTTTTTTTATTCACAGTGGAATAAATCTGTTTCTTTGAAGTACTGAAAACAATCTTTTCAACTTTATTTTACTAAAAGATGAAAATATTAGAATTATCTTCAATCCAAGTAGTTTTTGGTTTCATTTTGTTATTTTAACATGTTCCGCATTGACTCCAAGTTCAAAATTCGTTATTTTAAAAATAAGATTTCCCCTTGAGTAATTCGATACACGTCATTTATAAGATACAAATTTCTACTGTAGACACGTTGTCGAAGTCATGGAAAAACATTTTTTTGGTAACAGAGAAAAATCGTCTAGTGACTTATGTATTCATTCATGACAATGGGTTATTTGTCTTCACGCTGTTTTCATTGTGACCATAAAGAGAAAGTTTCTCATGTAATACTGTGCAAAATGTTACATACAGCTCCTTGAAATTTCCTGTTACGGTTAACATATAATTTCAGTTTGAATTCAAATGTGATATTTATGCATCCTGGATACCGGTTTTCACAAAAAAATATTGTGAAAATTAAAAAAAAAAAAATATTGTGATCATTACTAAGAAAGTTATAAGATTTCTCTGTTTTTCGGATATCATTTTTTGTCCATTTACTTAATAAATTATTGAATTACAAAAAATTTTGAGTTACCTTTAATAGGAAAAATAATATAAAATTTGTACAATGTTTGGAAATTTCAGAAATCAATTATTAAAATAAAACATGGTAATATGAATGTTGCTTAAAGTCAGTTACTTTTGTTTTCTAATTGTTGCTAAGAGACAATTTGTTTAAAAAATGCTACTTGATAAATTATGAAATTACAACAAATTTTGAGTTAATCTAAAAAGGAAAAATGATACTTTAAATATGCAAAACACACAACAATTTAAAAATTTGTACAATTTTTGGAAATTTTTA
This sequence comes from Platygaster orseoliae, assembly GCA_030522825.1. Lineage (NCBI taxonomy): Eukaryota > Metazoa > Arthropoda > Insecta > Hymenoptera > Platygastridae > Platygaster > Platygaster orseoliae. The sequence goes on from JAPYZL010111127.1 coordinate 25,280, forward strand.
AAATCTATTAAACAAATAAAATCATTGTCACATTCTTCATAGTAACATAAATATTGTTCAAAAACAGTTACTTTTGTTTTCCAATTGTTGCTAAGAAGCAATTTATTAAAAAAAAATTACTTCGTTGATGATTGAATTACGAAAAATTTTGAGTTACTTTGAAAAGCAAAAACTAAGCTTTAAATATGCAAACATCGAAAATTTTAAAAATTTGTAAAATTTTTTGAAATTTTAAAAATTGATTGTACATATAAAATAATTTTCTTATTCTTCATAGTAATATAAATATTGTTTAATGTCAGTTACTTTTATTTTCCAATTGTTGCTAAGAAGGAATTTACTCAAAAAAGATAACTTCGTAAATTATTAAATTAAGAAAAATTTGAGTTACTTTGAAAAGCGAAAACTAGGCTTTCAATACGCAAAACAAATAAAAATTTTCAAAATTTGTACAATTTTTTGAAATTTTTGAAAATGATCACACAAATAAAATAATTTTCTTATTCTTAATGATAATATAATTATTTTCCAACATTATTTACTTTCGTTTTATAATTGTTGCTAACAGATAATTTATTCAAAAAATACTTCTTGGTGAATTATTAAATTACAACAAATTTTTATTTACTATAACAAGAAAAAATGATTCTTTAAATTTGCAAAACCTTTAACAATTTAAAAATTTTTTCCAATTTTCGGAAATTTTTGAAATCGATTCAACAAATAAATTGATTTTCACATACTTTCTAGTAATATAAATATTGAACAATAACAGTTACTTTTGTTTTTCAATTGTTGCTAAAAAGCAATTTTTGCAAAAAATACTACTCAGTAAATTATTAAATTCCGGAAAATTTTAAGTTAATCTAAAAAGGAAAAATAAGTCTTAAAATATGAAAAATAATCAAAAATTTTAAAAATTTGTACAATTTTTGGAAATTTTTCAAATTGATTACACAAACAAAATTATTTTCTCATTCTTTATGAAAATATAATAATTATTGTTCAGTTTCAGTTACTTTTGTTTTTCAATCGATTAGTAATAATTAAATTTATTAGTAGAAATCAGTAGAAATTCCCGAAAAATTTGTACGAAAAATTTTGCGTTACTTCAAAAGGGAAGAATTATTCTCAAAATTTACAAAACACTTGACAATTCTGTAAATTTGTACAATTTTTGTTAATTTTCAAAACCGAATAACTAAATGAATATATTTTCTCATACTTCATGGTAATGTCATTATTACTAAATGTAACTTACTTTTGTTTTGCAATTGTTGCTAAGAGATAATTTCCTCAAAAAATAATTTTGCATTCGATAAAGTTTTAAGGTACAAATGCATCTGTTTTCGATCTCGGATTCTCACAGTTCTTCGTTTTGGATTGAACTGCCGCTTCGAAAAATCCAATCCGAAATCGCAAGTCAGATGCAAATCGCCGAAAATGTAACGAATTCAAAGCCCTGTATCGTTACATCGAGAAATGAGAGGGCGGATATATCCCGAGATTCTCGAGATGCGATAAAACCGAGATAATCAGATGATCGGCTTAGTGCGACGATCATCTCGAATCTTTCTATACGATTTCGTTTGGTTGTGGGCGCAGTGCAATAAAAAAAACAACACCATCTCGCATTTTTACGATATACTCACCTTTTTTTTAAGCATAACTTAGAAATTTCATGACATTAATAATGCTTTAAGTTAAAATCAGAAGTTGATTGTTTTTTGTTAGCATTTCTAACATTTTTATTCAGTAAGTGAGAGTTCAACTTATTTATAGTAAAATATCACTTTATGAGAGGGCTTGGTGTCGATTGTGCACAAGTTTATGGTGCACACATTTATTGTGCACATTTTATTGTGCACAAGTTTATGGTGCACACATTTATTGTGCACATTTTATTGTGCACAAGTTTATGGTGCACACATTTATTGTGCACAAGTTTATGGTGCACATTTTATTGTGCACACATTTATTGTGCACAAGTTTATAGTGCACATTTTATTGTGCACACATTTATTATGCACAAGTTTATGGTGCACATTTTATTGTGCACAAGTTTATAGTGCACACATTTATTGAGCACAAGTTTATGGTGCACACATTTATTGTGCACAAGTTTATGGTGCACAAGTTTATGGTGCACATTTTATTGTGCACACATTTATTGTGCACAAATTTATGGTGCACATTTTATTGTGCACACATTTATTGTGCAGAAGTTGATGGTGCACAGTGACACTCAACTCGAGAAAAACTTTTTTCGAGTGAAATCACACTGGGATACTAGTGCGATTTTCACTCGACAGTTTAATTAACAGGATTTGCACTTGAAGAAATCGGAGAGCAGTTTGATTCACTGTACAAATCACTGATCTGGCAATGCTCGCATTGAGACATTCGCGTCAGAGCGATAGCGTCTTCTCCGTCGGGTCAGGGCCCGTTCTTCCCCGGGTCAGCGCGGCTACTTTAGCGCCCGTCGTGTCGATACCCCCCCGAGATACAGGCCCCCATTGTTCGCGGACATTGTCGTTTCACAGGCCCTGCTTTTAAGCCCCCCCCCCTCTCCCCTTCCTTCCACAGCCCTTTTGTGCATCTCCAAGACATTTTCGGGTCATTTCCTCTTGGCGGCGTGACGCGTTTCACACCGCTGCCGTGACACTCTCACGTGACTCGGGAAATCGGCTATCTCCGGGATGTTCCTATAGTCTTCCCATCAAATCCGTTGCTCTTTCTGCGACCTGACTTTGAAAACAATGTTGTGTTCTACTTACATTTAATTGAATGAGTTTATTGCGCTTTGTATAATATGTGTGTAGGATATTGTGACTGAAGTTTTGACAGATTGTGATTAGGTTGGGAAAAGTGAAGGTATCTTGAAAATAATGTGGAGATTAATGAATGACGTTAATAATCGTTAGAAATAGGAAAAGAGCACGAAGAAGTAGTAAATTTCGTTTTATTTATCTTATTTTAGTTTACTATCTTAGTTTTATTTTATTTTCAATGACTTGAAAGTCGAATGATTGAACTATAATACTCGAGAGTAAAAGAAAAACGAAATTTTCGCGGGTGCGATGTTCTTAATCTCGATCCTTTGAGCGCTCGTGCACATACTCGCAGGGTTCTCCCCGCAGGACAAAGAACGCGCAACCCGATAAAACGTCGAAAAATGAAATACGCTCGTTCGCTGGCTGGCTCGCAAGACGGACCAGTGAAAGGCGTAAATATAAATCGCGCGAGAAGGCGTTGCGCGGGGGAATAAATCACGCGGCGCGAAAATACGCATTGTCTCTCGGATCACGCGGCGTTGAGCGCTATTAATAACGCAACGGCACGGGCATTAATTCACGCGCGTACGTGTTGCGTACGCCGGGGACTTTTAATGCGGCGCACCGGCCCATCGGCTTTCTTTGATGCGTCCCCGGACTTTTTCTAGCATTTTCCGAATCGTTCACGTACCACAGAAATAGTCGAAATGCACGAAGAGAAACTCGGGGCGATGGGGAACTTGATTTGCGTGGTTGAAATCTGATTGTGACGGATTTTCATAGGTTTGACAGTATTGGGCAGTGTTGTAGATTTCGATGATTTTCAATATTGACAGTTTTTTAACATGATTTGTATTTCTTGACATTTTTTTCGTGGTTTTTTGAACTCGTGCAGGTTCAACAGTGCACTGTAAAAAAAAACTTTCCATACATCATGGGAGGTTTTTATCATATATATGAATCGGAAATTTTCCATACTTTGTTCTACAATTCCTATACATGTGTAGAATTTTTCTTATTCATGTACAGAATTTTTCGGGAAAAGTATGGGATAAGTTACATACACAAGTATAGAAAAATTGCGTTTATTTTTTACAGTGTGGTGAATAGTTACTTTAAGTCTGTGAAGTGATTCCCGGTCGTTTTCCCGAATCCAAGTTCCCGAACGATCATTTTCCCGCATGACCATTTTCCCGAAATGTCATTATTCCGAACGTATTATTTTCCGAATGGCCATTTTCCCGAAAGTATTTTTCCCCGAACGACAATTTTCCCGAAAGTATTAATTTCCGAATTTCGGTTGGAATTTCACTTTTATTTCAACTGTATACATTTATGAATTTCATAAGAAGAGTCTGCAATAAAAAGAGTGATGGTAAAATTTTTAATTTCAAAATTGTAAATTTTATTTTATTTCAAAATTAAAAAATTTTATTTTAAAGCAATTTAGAAATACAATTTTAAAACTCCATTTTTTGTTTTTAAATTTTTATTACAGTTTTGAAATTTAAAAATCTTAAATGCGTAACCATGGCATTTCTAGACATTAGGCTAATAAGAAAATTTCCGGTTCGGGAAAATTAAAAACCCTTTAGGGAAACGGATTCGGGAAAAATACCGTTCGGGAAAATGGTTTTTCGGGAGAATGGTCGTTTGAAAAAAGATCTTTCGGGAAAACAGTTTTCGGGAAAATGACCGTTCGGGAAAATGGTTGGCAACGCTGTGACGTGTTTACAGTACTGAGAATTTTTACAGTTGCTTCTTTTATTATTAACATCTAACTATTTCTATCGTATTGTCAATCCTCAATTCAAATAATATTTTGAATATTGCTGTTACTATTTCTTACTTATTTCTGAACATTTTTATAGAATCAATATTTTTTCCTGTTATGACCAGGGCTGGAATTATCGAACAAGCTAACTAGGTGTTTTTGGAAATTTCGTAGGGAAACTTTCAAAATTTGTTTTAGCTCCGAGAAACTAAAATCAAGCAGATATGTCAATATTTAAATAACTGATGTGTGAGAATTTTTCGCTTATTTTGTTGGTATATTTATCAACATAATAAATTAGTTCCGTGATAATATTGCAATACAATGTAACAAGTTTGATTTTAGAATAAATCAATCTTATAACTAAGAATGGTCACTAATAAATTATAATAAATCCAAGCGATTATTTAACTTATTGTTATATTAACGAATTCCACAGGATTTGAAATTCTCGATATCGCGAAAATTTTCGGCATTTTTCAAATTTCAACGGATTATTCAGAATAACTAAAATTTTCTGACTAAAATTACTAAAATCATCGGAAAATCTTTATTTTTATAATTTCTAACTTTCAATATGCTCATCAATAAATTTTGTTGACCATTTCTTTTTTTGAATTTTTAAACCGTTTAAAATTTTCATAAGTCTCTTAATTTTCCATCTATGATCATTTTTAAACTACATATTGATAATTTATGAATTTCGCAAAAGTCCTATTGTTCTTAAAATGTTTTTGATTTGATGAAATTTCTCAATTTTAGTTATCATTGAAGTTTATGAATAACTCTCATAAAAATTAGTAAATTTTTACAATATAACAATTCTTGCAATCCCCGAAATTTTCGACATTTTCCAAATTTTTACGGAATTTTCAGAATAACTGAAGTTTCCCAAACAAAATTGCCAAAAATGTTGAAACATCTTTTTTTTCATGACTCCTAAATTTTAATATATATTTTATCTATTATTCAATCGATAAATTTTATGTATAATTTTTGTTTCAAATTTTCAGAAAGCTCAAAAATTTCATAAATCATAACATTTTTTAGCTCCTAGAATTTTTAATTTATTAATTTTTTTCTGAATTTTGCGAAAGTCCTATCGTTTGAAAAATGTTTTATATGTCACGAAATTTATCAATTTTAATAACTATTGAAAATTGTAAAATATATTCAAAGATGGGTAAATATTTACAATATTGAAATTTTTGCAATCCCGAAATTTTCGACATCATTCAAATTTTATCGGAATGTTCGAAATAACTGAAGTTTCTCAAATAAAATTGCCAAAAATGTTAAAACATCTTTATTTTCATGATTCCTAAATTTTAATATAAATTTTATCTATCATTTTATCTATCAATAAATCGATCAATTCGATTATCATTTTTGTTTCAAATTTTCAGAAAGCTCAAAAATCCCATAAATCATACCATTTTTCAGCTCCGAGCATTTTCGAATTATTAATTATTTTCCGAATTTTGCGAAAGTTTTATCGTTTGAAAAATGTTTCATGTGTCACGAAATTTATCAGTTTGAATGATCATTGAAAATTATAAAATACATTCAATAAAATGAGTAAATATTTACAATATTGAAATTCTTGCAATATCCGAAATTTTCCAATATCTGGCAACTTTTCAAAGTTCCTTTATCAATTACATTTCTAAAATTTTAAAAATTGTTTGAATATTTGAATTCCACAAAATAAAGTAAATTTTGAGAATGCCAATGTTCTTCGATATTTCAAAACTATAACAATTCACGTGATTTGCAAAGTAGAAAAAATTAAACAAATTATGTCCATATCTGCTAAAATGTTTCAGAAAATGTAAATTTTGAAATTACTTAATTGCACATAGTATTCGAATTTTCATTTTTTCCAAATGTTGACATAGTTACGATTTTTCTACATTTTTCTTCTTTTGTGATTTTTGTCAATTCCAAGACTCAAAATTTATATAATGCTCCTATCCACTGAACTTGAAAGTTTTACGATTTCAGAAACTAAAAAAAGTTTCAACACATTCTTGCATTTTTCTTCAACACACAGAAAACTATCTAACAATCATCACTTTTTTCGAAAATTTGGTACAAGTAACATTTCATTTCCCCAAATTCTTTTCTTCCCAATAAGCCCCACCTCCCCCTCCCCCCTTTGCCCCTGATTCAAAAACCACTGTATAAAAAACCCTCACGAGTTTAATCCCCGAAAATGTTACGCGGCGCGTATCGTTTTTTCTCCCCCTTTCCCCCCTTGTGCCCACCCCTCCTTTTTTTTACACTGGAATAATAACACGCCGTTCAGGCGAAATCATATACTTTCTCGCGTAATTGCACGGTATCAAGGATAAAAGCCTTTTTCCCGGGATTTAAATTCATTAGGGCCCCCCCCCCCTTTTATATCGGGACAGTTATTTTCGCTTCTCGGTTGGCGCGGGATCGGCCGTTTTTCGGGGCTTGATTATAATGCCCTCGTCAAGAGCCGGAGAAGCCGAGAACCGAATTCCCGGCTGATTGAATCCACCTGTTGCGGGCCGCTCTAATTCCAGGAGCCGCTAATCTAGCCGTGCGTGCGGCATCAAACGTCGCTTATCCGAAAACACGCGCCTCGCTTCTCGACACGCGACCCGGGCTTTAATATAAAAACGAATTGCAGATACAGTGTATGTATTACGCCACCAAGTGTGTAACGCGGATCTCTTCTGCGGGCGAGAAGCGTGTTCGGAGTGCCAACGCGCAAGTTTGTTGGAAATTTTTCTTAGTGCTGAAACATGGGTGTAACTGGAGTTGGAAAAGTTTGATATTGAACGAAAAAGATATTGATATGAATTTTTTATTTGTTATTTTTGAGGGGAGTTGTAGTGAGTATTTTGTTGAAAAGCGTACTTTTTTAATTCTGACGAATGAAGTTGCAATGAATTTCGAAAAATTTGAAGAAAATGAATTATCAATATAAAAACACTTCAGTTAGATTTTCAGGATTCCCACTCGAAGGAATTTAGAGCGTAAGGTTCGTTGTGCTGACAAAAAACAACTTAAAAGCAGTTTGGAATTTTCGTTTTATTTATTGATATTTTTTTACATTGAATCATAAACGTTTGGAGTCGTGGTACTGGATTTTGTAGCTAGTTGTCACTGGAAAGGAATTTTTTTCGTGTTTTGAGCATTTCAAGTATCATTATTTCAAGCCATGGTGTTTTTATGCATAGTATTATTGAATATAATCCTTAAATTCATCCAAGAATCAAGTTTTTTGCGATTTATTAGAAAATTATTCAAAGTAATAATGACCTAGAAAAATACTTTTTACGATAGAGTTTGATACATGTTTTGAGAAATTGAATAAAATTGAAAATATTAGGAAACTGAATAAAAATGAAAGTATTGAGAAACTGAAAAAACTTAAAAATATAAATAAATCGAATAAAATTGAAAAATTGAGAAATTGAATAAAATACCAAATATTGAGAGATTGAATGAAATTCAAAATATTGAGAAAGTAAATAAAATTGAAAATGTTGAGAAATTGAATAAAATTGAAAATATTGAGAAATTGAATAAGATTGAAAATATTGAGAAACTGAATAAAATTGAAAATATTGAGAAATTGAATAAGGCTTAAAATATTGATTAATTGAATAAAATTCTAAAAATTGAGAAATTGAATAAAATTTCAATATTGAGAGATTGAATGAAATTCAAAGTATTGAGAAAGAAAATTAAATTGAAAACATTAAGAAATTAAATGAAATTGAAAATATCGAGAAATTGAATAAGATTAAGAATATTGAGAAACTTAATAAAATTGAAAACATTGAAAAATTGAATAAAGTTTAGAATATTGATAAATTGAACAAAATTCCAAAAATTGAGAAATTGAATAAAATTCCGAAAATTGAGTGATTCAATGAAATTGAAAATATTGGGAAATTGAATGAAATTCCAAATATTGGGAGATTGAAAGAAATTGCAATTATTGAGAAATTAAATAAAATTGAAAATATTGAGAAACTTAATAAAATTGAAAATATTGAGAAATTAAATAAAATTGATAATATTGAAAAATTGAATAAAATTGCAAATATTTAGAAATTGAATAAAATTGAAAATATTGAGGAATTAAATAAAAATGAAAATATTGAGAAATTCAAAAAAATTTAAAATATTGAGAAATTGAATAAAATTGAAATTATTGTGAAATCGAAAAAAATTCCAAATCTTGAGAGATTGAATGAAATTGAAAATATTGAAAAATTAAATAAAATTTTGAATATTGAGAAATTCAATAAAATTGAAAATATTGATAAATTGAATAAAATTGCAAATATCGAGAAATTGAATAAAATTGAAAATATTGAGAAATTGAATAAAATTGCAGATATCGAAAAATTGAATAAAATTGAAAATATTGAGAAATTGAATAAAATTGAAAATATTAAGAATTAATAATAATTTCGAAATATTAAAAATTTTGTTGTACATTCATTAAAATCTCACTCGTCTTGAAGATTGAATTTTTTCGCAGTATGTGTTTTTCAATAATTTTTTTTTATTGTAATCAGAAAAATTAAAAAGTATCATAAAATTACGGAAAGTGTTAAAAATTTACTCAATTTCTGCAAAATTCGGTAAGTTTCGAAAAGTTAATGAAGTGTTTTGAAATAAATTTAATTTTCAATAAATCTATGACAAATTATTTAACCATTAGTAAATTCGAAGCTTGTTATTAATTTTCGAAAATCTGACAAATTAGTAGAATTGTAGAAAATTTTTCTAAATTCTGTAACTTTGCTCATAATCATGTTCTTTCGCATTATACATATTTTTCCATTTTTGAATGAAATTTTAAAATCGTAAAAAATAATTGAACATTACGAAAAAATTTTAGCTTGAACATACTTCTGAGAAACGTAGAAAGTTTTAACTAGTTCGTATTACGTTCATAAATTAGAAATTTTTGAAAAATAAAAAAACATTGAAAAATTAAAAAGACTGTCAATAACTATTCATCATCCGAAAAATGTTCACAATTTTCAGCAACATGTATGAAAAATGTGTGTTGTGTTCAACATCATATTTTTTCGAGATTTTTTATTAATAATTAATACAATTATTTCCACTTTTTTAGTAACAATCTAAAAATATTGAAATTTATTTGAGAACACGCTAAAAATCTCAATTAGATTAACAAATTCTTCTGAAATTTTGAAAGTTATTGTAAACATAAAAAATTACTACAATTTATGTCAGAATATGCTTAAAAATTCATTAAGTCAGGAAAAATGGTTCTGAATCTCGTATAATCGAGTATCCACGTAATATACTTGAAATTTTCTAAAATTCGGATAAATTATCGGAATTTTATTATCTAATAATAATATATTTCAAATTTTTTAAGATCATGTCCCTGAAGTTCCAAACGTTAAAAAAAATAAATAAAAACAATATAGACTTTGTCCATCATCTCTTATAGTTGAAGTGATGCACGTTTAATAATATTTTATAAATATTAATAATTTTACTAACTATTTTTCAAATCAAACTGTGAAAAATAGTGGAAAACTTATGTTTTTTTCAAATTTTCGTTTATTTCTTAAACGTTTCGAACTTGAGACATACAATCATTATTTTTAAATTTTATTAATTGTTTACATTTTATGTAACATATGTTTCATTCACATAAAATGAATCGCTCTTTATATTTCCGGAAACAAATAATAATATCACATTATCTGTAAATATTTCGAAAACACTTTTTCTGCAAGGTAAATTTTTATGCAAACCAGCATAATTATACACCCATCCAGAATTTTCCAAGATGATATCACTTGCCATCATCTCCACATTCTCTGCCCTCCAAAACCAGCCCTCTTAAAATAATTTTATCCCGAAACGATTCCACAAGTATCGCTCTAATAATTTCGCGATGGGAAAAAGATCGGCGATTAAAAAAACGGCCCGGTTCATTTTTTGTCCCGGCAGAAACAAGGCCCGGCTCGAAAAAGACACGGATACACTTTCTGGGTAATCTCCTCGAGGGGCAAAAATGCGCGCGATAAGAGTAGCGAGCTAGAGAGTAGAGACTTCCGCGTGTAGGAGAGCCCGAGGACGAAAAAAAAGGCGCCCACTATCTTCGCGTGAAGCCCGGCACGATGGAATGAACGCGGCTCATTTATCTAGGACATTAAACCGGCGTAGATTAGTCGAGTGGGAAGTAGAGCCGATTAAAAGCCTCGTCTCGAAAAAGATCAAGAGACAGAGTGACTAACGAATACTTGGAGAATGTTTTCTTCTTTTTACGTATTTTAAAACGAGAATCAAGGGAAGAAGCCACGATTAAGAACTTGGAAGAAATTGGAATATCATGTTATATTTCTGTTATAAAGAAGCAATGTCATTCTACATCCGTTAGCTTACACTTGACTAACGGTAAACATAGAATTTTCCAAAAATTAGGATTTATGAAGTGAATTCGAAAGCAGTAAAACACGTTTTTTTTTATTTTATGGAGGGTATTGCGTTTATTTACGTGTTTTTTTATATTACTTTTTAATGATAAATGATTGATAATGAATGATGATGATTTATGAAAATTAAAATTAATTTAATAATGTTATGGTTTTGTTTTTTGTTTTCTTATTGTTTATCAAATTGAATGTATATGTAATGTTTTTTTGGTTAAATTAGATTCTTTAGATTTGTTTAGGTTATTGTTCTTGGGTTAACAGTAATAACATGTGTTAGTTTACGTTAATCAATCATTTAGTTGTCCCGGTTTTCGAAACGTCTGGCACCTCCAGTCGCAACTGCCAAAAATTTCTCTCACTGTATTAACTTCTTGTTTTCGTGTTGTTACTGTTTTTTTAACAAGTGTCGCGCGTCTCGCGACTCGCGTCACCGAGAGTCGGCGGCGTCCTTTCTGCGGCCGCGCCGGCTGACGTTATTATTAGTTGCCTTCAAATATTTATCGTTCACTTCCTTCGGCGTTGCATGTCTGGCCTTTTTACTTTCCAAGGGGGAAAAAGAAGGAACGCGAGAACCTGCGCAGCTCCCTCTCTTCTATAATACCAGGAAGATGTTCTCACACACGAGCACGCGATGCCCGCGAATGTAGGTGGTACGAGATTGTTGTTCCCGGTGTTGCGGGGCCCAGGGGGAGGGGGAAGGTGCGAATGCGCGGGGTTTCTGATTGATTCTGATAATGGATTGCGTACGCAGCGCGTGGATTTTTTTTTCAGACCGAGGGGATCGCATTTTTTGGAGATTTTCCGAAGAGGGAGTGAGGTTTGGTTTTTCTTTTATTTTGAGAGTTGTTGAGGAGTTGGAATTTAGGAAATATATGAATACTTGAGGAATATGACAGAGCTGAGAAAGATGTGGGAAATTGTTTTTGTGGAAGTTTTGTTTGCGGGTTGTTTTTGTGTAGAGGTTTTTTGGAGGAATATGAGATTACTTTCGTGGTTGTGATATTTTTATTCTTTGTCGATCTGGTACCGAGAGTACAAATTTTTGGAGTGGGGAATTTCATTGTTTTTGTATATGCTATTACTGTACCGGAATTGGGTTTTTGTGAATTTTGAGTTAAAGTAAAATTTGTTGTTATACTTTTAAGTATTTATACAGCTAAAAGGATTCGGTCAAATTGTAGATGTATATAAATATTTCTAGAATTCGATGTTCTAGGATTTGAAGTACTATAAAATATTCAAATTTGTTTTAGATTATTGATAAAACAATATGCATGATATTGTCAAGAATTTCTTAGATTTATTGAATTTTTTTTATTCGTGTTTTTCATATCATTTCAGAGTATTCCGTGATTTTTTTTATATGTATTTAGTATTTCTCTGGATCGCTATCTAGATTTCTAAACTTAACAATTTTGAGATTCTTAAATTGATTTTTTTGAAAACAGTATCTTTTAAACAGATTCCAAGTAAATTTTTTTCCAATTTTTACGTGTCTGAAATTCCAAACGTTAATGAAATAAACGAAAACGTATAAAATTTGATTTTTATTTTGAACCTATGATCAAAATTAAAAAGGATGAGAAACGTGGAATAATATTTATTAAATATCTATAATTATGAATTTATTCTATTACTAGGAATAATGGAACAATTTTTTTATTTTATTGTTTATTTTTAAACGTTTGGAATTTCAGAAACATTAATTTTTTTAGTATTCGTACAGTAGAAAATGTTTTCTGGTATTTTCGTTCATTTGTACATAAATTTCAAGAATACTTCTAATTCCACAAAATAAAGTAAATTTTGAGAATGCCATTCTTCTTCGGAATTTCAAAACTATAACAATTCACAAGGTTTTTAAAGTAGGAAAAATTTATCTAATTATGATGAAATACCAAAACCCACTAAAATGTTCCACAAAAATGTAAATTTCAAAATTACTTAAATGCACAAAACATTTAAATTTTCAATTTTTTCAAGTTTTAGAAAGTTCAAGTTCTATAAATTCTTGCGAAAATGATTTCTATAACATGTTCGAGTATTCACAAATTTTTCGAATATTTATGAATTAATTCATAGATTTCAAGAATTCGATGGAGTATGTAAAATTTTTATTTTAATAAACTTTCAGTACGTATTTTTATGAATTTCGTAGAAAAATTACCTTCACAATGATTTTTGGTATTTCACTGGTTTTTTTATTTTCGTATTTTTTCGACATACATTTTCGAAAATTCGATACTCTACAGAATTCGGACTTTTATTGATCTTCAACATTAACTTAAATTATTATTATTGTTTTTCTGTTTTGTCAATGTTTGTATGATTGGAAACATATTCATGCATTTTTAAAGTTTTCCATAAAATATCCAAGATTAAGAGTTTTTTAGAATTGAATTATTCCCGTAGATTCTATTTATTATTATTATTATTATTATTATTATTATTATTTACTAGCCTGTGATAATTTCCTCAATTCCAATTCTGAACGCAATAGTTGTTATTATTTCTAAATTATTCAAATTAAAAATTTCGAATTTTTTCACATTCAAATAACACATGAAACTTTGATTACATTTTCTAGATTTTACTGAGTACATTTACAACAATTGTTACTCATTTTTATAACTTATTTCTTTGTGTTTTTATTTTCATTTCCAATAATTTGTATTTCAATTATTTACTTATTTCCTACAATTTTTCCCTATTTTCCATAAATTAATAATGAGTTTCAACCACATTTCAAGTCGTATTTAAACTCCTAAAACCACTTCTACTCACGCCACTGTTTTTTACAAAAGTCGGAAATGCCTAACTTTCGACTCTAGGTATGAAAACCTTATTTTCCAGCCCACCTCGAGTCACCTGAAAACCTCATTTTTTTGCTCCGGAGGTGCACGTAGGATAATGACGAAACGCGGAACGCGTGAATACAGGGCCTGTCAATAATCGGGGCCCGAGTTCGTGATTTACTCAATGAGCGGCGTATGAAACCCTTGGCCGCTGCAAAGTGGATAATTCCGGGACCACGAGGAATACGAAAAACAGTAAGCGAGAGTGAGACAAGCGCGAATTCTCGTGGGAATGAGTGACGAGGAACGTGCAAATTCAGCTGAAATCCTGGCACCCGAGGGGACCAATCAGGGGGCCCGGGCCCCTAACTACCGGGGCCTTGGCAGGTGCGCGAAATGCCACCTCCCACGCCCCCTTCACTTTTTTTCCGCACTTTTCGTGTCTTTCATAAATTACCGACTTTGCACTCGAAATAACGCCGGAAAACGAGAAGCTCGCACTTCTCACCTGTTAAGGACGTGCTCTCTTAATTCGATGTAAATTACCCTGACTTCTTTCGGCCTTATTTGTATTTTTTTTCGCAACTTCCCCTCTCTGTTCCGTTCCACGATTCGAATCGAGGGAGAAATTACAGTCCAATTTATAAAACGCGAAATGTGAAATAATGAATTGTTCATACACGGAGTTGGGATGAGATTAAAATCGTAAATTCGTCGGAGAGAGCGTGGGCGAACGATTTTTTTGGTCTTTGAAGTTATAACGAGATGCTCTAATGATACGGCAATTTGAGGGCTAATGAAATGGCGATTATGCTTCGTAGCAATGTGGAACCGCGCGAGGGGGCGAAAAATCCACGTGCGCTCAAAGGCGCTCTGTTTTCCCGACTTTTTGGTCCTCGCGTTTGCTCTTTGACGCTGCGAGGGCTTGGATATTTCCGGCCCACAACTATCTTCGTCGTTTTGTCTTATTACGAGCTCTGTTTACAAGTCGCTTAACGGTTTGGGAAAATCGGGAATTCGTTGGAAAATCGGAAAAGTTTCGAGCTGTTTGGAAAACTTGGGGAATGGGTTTCGGCGAGGTTCTTGAAATCGTTCAAGAACATATTTGAAGGAAGTTTATAATTGTCAAAGACATTCTTCGAAATTCAGTAATTAATCAGATAATTGTACACTGAAAAAAAGTATTTTTTCACTATTTCTATGGTTTGGAAATTCAGGATTCCCTAGCTGAAATGTTACGCCAGAAATCACCTTCATCTCTACCTCTTCTTCTTCGACTTTCGCTATCGCAAAGAACGAAGGAGCAAATAAGATAAAAAGTAGAAAAAGGGTCAGAGAAGAAAAAGATGGAGGGAATAAAAAAATAAAAAAGAAGGTGGCAAGGGTATATACCTGCCGATCCAGGTCATCGCGGACGAAGGCCATGTCGAATCTGTGAATGCACGTCGACCTACGTCATGCGCTCTATTGTTCGTAAAAGATATCCGAAATATGCGGCTTGTTTAATCGGCATTTTGGGCGTAATTAGATTCGAAGCGAAAGGATATAATTAATTTCCCCCCGAAAATATCGTAGTTTCAAAAGCGCCGGGTTTAGGAAAATGTGGATCCCAAGATCCGAGGAGGAGGAAACCTTTCAAGAATAAGTATCTGATTACCATAGGTCTTTTTGTGCCGGATTCAAATTTCTTTTTCGCGCGATTTCACACCGAATATGTGGTTTTTACGTTATTTCGGGATTATTTATTGTCTTGAATTAGTGAGGGTTGAAGAAGTGTACTCTCGTGTTTTTGGACGAGAATTTCATTGTATAGAGTGAAATTGGGGCGTGATCAGAAAAAAGTTCTGAGAGGTTTTTTGAATACAATCGGTTTCAATATTGTTTTCTGAAAAAAACTATAAAAAGTTAAAATTTTTAAACACTTTGATTCCCAGAGCATCAAAAACCTTTGAAGTTGTGTAAATAATGAGACAATATGAAAAATACTAATAGTTAAGAAAAATACAATACTCTAACCACAGTGGCTTGAAAATCACAAAAACCAATTTTCATTATATTTAATACTCATATTAAAAATGTTCAAGCCTGAACTACAAAATTGATATAACTTTGAAACTCTAAAGTTTATAAAATTAAAAAATCTTTTTACCAAAATCAGATCATCAACGATCACAAATCATAAAACTCCCCCCAAAAAAAATATTTTTTGAGTATTTCAGGAATTTCTCAAATTTCTATTCATGCTATTCAGACAATTTTTCCTATTTTTTGGAATTTTTATAGATTTCTTGGAATTCTATGATTCACTTTACAGATTTTCAGACTTTAACGCTCTCAAGTACTAAAATTTAAAACGATTTTGGGTACTTAGTACTTTTTAAGTTTTTTATTTTCTTTGTAGATTGATATATATATATATATATATATATATACCAGGTATATAAGCTTAAATCCGCTGTTTTTTAATAATAAAAACACATTTGTTTCATATAGAAAGCAAAAAAGAATTTTATTCAAAGTACTTGCCCTCGCTAGCTATACATTTTTCCATCTCTCGGGCAATTTGTGAATACCACGCCAAAAGAATTCCTTATCTTTTGAGGAAAACCACTCGTCCAGCCATTTTTGGACGTCTTCGTAAGAAT
>JAPYZL010111170.1:0-27264 GCA_030522825.1 Platygaster orseoliae
TTCCAAAGTCTAGTTCCAGAGTTATGGCGAGTTAAATAAAAAAAGTTTATTGAAATATTTCGTTTTCGTCTTCCTTTTGATCGGATCTTCGCGTTTCGCTCCCTCGGTTACTTACTAGGTCGAGCGCTCCCGCTGTTTTGCTTTCCGGGCCCTCAATTGGGACTACGAAATATTTACAATTTTAGTTAAGGGGAAGAATGTGCTTACAAGTAAATGGACGGCATTTTGCGCTGGATCGGTAATAAGGAATGTGTGATTTTGGTATACAGTAAAATATAAATTTCAAATATACCTTTCGTTAAACAGCGATCATAAAAACAAAACTTGGCAAAGTATTCGTAGTATCACTTTGTGCTGCATTATTTGTGTTCACTTTGGAATAAATTTTCATCGCTTGATGAAAAATACTTACGATAATTAAAGCTAGAATACGAAATATATTACATTTACGAGTAGAGAAAACTATAAAAAGGTACTTTGTTCGTTCGGAGTGATATTAAAAATCTCTGCTTCCCGGAGAAATAGATTATACAGAATTTCAGGCATGGGATTGAAGGGGAAAGATGAAATTTTTGCGAACGGAATGTCTACTGAATCAGAAATGAATTTAACTGTAAAATAATTTACATGTAATAAACTTGGAAGAAAACAAACAATTATAAAATAACTCACTCTCTTAACAAATTTTTAAATATTCAACAAACTCAAAAACAAAAGAAAAACTCAAATATAAAAAATAAAAATAAACTTTTTCAGGCCAAAAGAAAAAGTTTTATAAAAAAAAAAAAAAATCATCCACATTTTTCAACAATTTAATGGAAAACTTGACTCACAAACATTTTTCCAAAATCAGTAGACAGCCCTTCAAACAAGAAACCGAATTAAAAAAACCGAAAAGTTTTCCTTGTTTTAAATTTTGCATAAATAATAGCGGGAAAACGGCAATTTTCATACTGCGGTTTGAGGAATGCCCTGGACCACGAGCGTCCGACTTTTCGGTAAATTATTTTGGCTCGAGGATTTGCCAATAGTCGGCTGTCCATTGGGCGAGTCGCAAACGAAATTTTCTTTTAGGGAAACATTGGAATTTGACCTTAAAGAGGGCGTCGAGCTGAATTTGCGATTTTGGGTGAGTCGCTCCTGGAGACGAGCTTCATTTTGACGCGGTGTTCGAGTCCTCGCGGAACTGTTTTGCCATCCGTAAACGTTTTCTTTCGAGGCTTGGCTCATATTCTCGATTCCCTCTGAGGGCTCGTCGTCTCGGACCATCAGGATATCTCCACTATAGTAGTGGTCTGACTGTCTGTTAGGAAGAACAGTCCTTTTATTTCACGTCCCTGCTCATTTTCAGAATGAAATTTGGAAAATTTAATGCCAAGCTGAGGAAAACGATTAGGGGCCATTTTTCATAATCCGTTTTTCCCAAAGACATTTTTTCCTACAATTTTTTTTCCCAAAATTTATTTTCCATAAATTTTTTTTCACAAAATTTATTTTCCAAAAAAATTTTCTTCCCAAACCTTTTTTTCCAAAAAATTGTTAATCAAAAATTTTGCAAATTTTCGTGTGTGAAAATTTCCCAAATCAACAGTCAATTATTATTGTTACCAAAGTTGTCGATAAGTGACAATCGTTTGTTTTGTTAATAAGTCATTTGTAGTCGTTTCGTCTTTTTTTATATATGAAATTTGAATTTATATGCATTATAAATAAATAAATTATAATTAAATATGCATTCGTTTGCTCATGCTTTATTATAAATTTTTAACTTCGTGCATGAATATATTTTGAGATACGTGACAAAAAATTGTTTGTGAATTTATTTAGATTACGCAGAAAAAAAAAATTCCAGAACAAAATTTTTTTCAGAAAAATTTTTTGAAAAAACAATTTTTGGAAAAGAACTGTTTGGAAAAAAAAATGTTTGGGAAAAAAAGTTTGGGAAAAAAAATTTAGGGCAAAATAAATTTTGGGAAAAAGAAAATTTGAGAAAAAAGGATATGGGAGAAAATTTATTTGGGAAAAACGAATTGGGAAAATTCGGCCCCCGCCGAGGAAAACTTATAGTAATTATTACAATACTGTATTGTAATGTAGAATCAGTCTGAAATATTGTACTTTTTGCTAAATAGTTATTGCAGTTTTTGACACATTATATACAGGGTGTACCAAAATACCCGTACCATAAGGAAACGCAATATTCATTTTTAAATTTCAAGTCCTTTGCGACTTTTTACAAAACTCAAAATCAAAAAAGTTATTCAAGTTTGAAATTAAAACAATAAACGCGCTCTTACGAGGAGTGGGGATAAAAAAACACGTACCAAAATTTACTCAAATTTTCTTCATATTTTCATGAGTGAAAAAGTCCTTTGCCACTTTTAAAAAAACTCAAAATCAAAAAAGATATTCGAGTTAGTAGTTTCGACTCATCAGATTTCTCAGATTTCAAACTCGAATATCTTTTTAGATTTTGAGTTTTGCGAAAAGTGGCAAAGGACTTTTCAATTCAGAAAAATATGAAGAAAATTTGAGTAAATTTTGGTACGTGGTTTTTATCCCCACTTCTCGTAAGAGCGTGTTTATTGTTTTAATTTCAAACTTGAATAACTTTTTTGATTTTGAGTTTTATAAAAAGTGGCAAAGGACTTTTCGACTTGAAATTCAAAAAGGAATATTAGATTTCATTCTGGTACGGGGATTTTGGTACACCCTGTATAGTAAATATTGTAAAATTTTTTATATAGTATAAATACCAACAAAATACGAAAAAACAAAACTGAAAACACTAGGTATCTGTATAACTGTAAATTCAATTTAGGCACACAAAATCGTTAAAATTTGTAATACTGGAGCATGAAAATAAATAAATTAATCATCGCAGTCCCTCAAAGTCAACATTTTTATTTTCAGGAGTCAAGGATATCTCTCGAATAATTTTACTCTCATAAACCGTCAAAATCAAAGTTTTTGATTTTCAGGAGTTAAAAGAATCCTTCGAATAAATTTAAGCCCTTAAAGTCAAAATTTTTTATTTTCAGAAATCGAAGATATCTCTCGAATGCCCGGAAATATTCCAAAATTTCATGAAAAACATGCAATAAAAAATTTTAGAATTTATATGAAATACTCTAAATCTACGGATATATATATATTCATTCTCTTCAAAACCATAAAAATTGATGCACTATTTTCAGAACTTATACCCATGTATTGAATTCTGCAAACCTGTATATAAATCCAAAATCATATCATAAAATCTTTCAAACTGTACAATTAACGAACAAGTACGAAAAGAATTAAAAGTATCAGCTACAAAAACAGAAAATCGTAACTTCAGTTACTAAAAAAATATCATGAAAATTGAATTTCATTATAATTAATAAGTATATGAAAAATGTAGAACCCTGGACTCTCAAAGTTGTTCATTATTAAAATTCCGAAATTCAGTGAATTGAAAAATCATACCTTAAACCTATAAAACATATAATGATGCCATTGTCCCGAAAATTCTTCAATGACTGAAAATCTATCAAAATGTGAATTCTGGTGCATCAAATTCTAAAAATCTACATTGCAATAATCTACAAAAATACTCAAAAACTATCAAAACACATAAGAATCCTCAAAAATTTCATAAATAATAAAAAAAAACTAGCAAGCTTAAGACTTTGCTGAAGAAGCGAAACTTTTTTGGAAACGCCATTCAAATGTAATGACTGAAAAGAAATTAAAATTTTATTCATAAAAGTTCATTATTCACTACGAATAATATTATTACTATAAATAATATTACATATTAATTATTATTTACTGAAAAAAATTGTCTATTTTATTATCCTAATTCTAATTTAATGACTTCAAATTTATTTATCAAGTAAAAATCAAATATAATGATAATCAAATTATATTTCAAATTTCTAAAATTTAATGTAAGAAGACAATTTCTTTAATGTATGAAAAATGAATCTCTAAAAAATTATTTTGAAAATATTTAGTTAAAAAATTAAGATTTTCAGAGATCAGAAAAAATTATAATTTTTTCATATGAAATTGTCGATTATTATTCAAGCAAATTAATGACATTTTAAAAATAATAGAAATTTTTCAAATCACTTCTTGATAGGCTTTTTTTTAATTCTAATTTGAATATAGTATCAAAAGCGAGGTTTATGAATTTTTTAGTTACCTATTAAAAAAGTCTCACAAAACTGCGAGAAATACTAGAAATCTATTTATATACTTTCTTACGCGTTTTATGGATTTCTTCATAATCTTTAACATTTATCATTATTTTCCGAATTATTGTACAAATTTCTTCCATTTTTACAGTTATTTATAATCTTAAAAATATTTCGTGCTTATTAATTTTATTAATTTATGACATCAACGAATTTTTTAGATGTTCATTTACGTTTTCAAAATTATTGACTATTTCCGTACGACGTAAAATATTTTTTTTTATTTTCAAACATTTTTAAGAGATTTTCGAAACAGTAAAAACTGTTTCAAACCATTGAAAACTATTGAATCTCTTTATTGGTAATTATAATTATTTATTAATAAAGTAACTGTGATACAAAAATTTGTGATAAGTTAAATGAATCGCTTTTCGGGTACGAAAAAAATGAGAAATGTTCGTAAATATAAAAATTATTAAAAATGTTCATTCTCTGCGAATTATCTTAAACCTTACAAGTCATATAAATTTTTTCCTAAATTTATATAAACCATTCAAAGTCTTTCGTTTCAAAAATTGATTCTGGATTCAATGGGTGACAATTTTTCCACTGCCACTAACTCTATAAAACAAAAATTACCTGTTGTGTATACTTCAGCAGCTTTGATTTGGCTTGTGAATCAAAAGAATTTAATAATTAGGACTTTCACATAAATAACATTTATAAAGTATGAGTGATCCTGTTTTCCAACAGCAAAACATGTTTTTTCGCTAAATAGTTTGACTGATCTTACTATTTGAAATCAATTGTTGAATTTTCAATAATGTTCCAGAGATGAATTTCTATTCCATTATATATATATATATTTTTTTTTTCAGTGTTAATTCAAAACAATTTTAAGTGCCTATTTACCTACCGTATTTCATCCTTTGATTTAATTCAGACTTTGACTTGCATTTTTTTCTAATTCAATATTACTAAAAACCAACGAATCTGCTCATTTACTTTTCAGCACTTGATATAACATAGGGTTGCCAGTAAACTATTATTTGCAATAATTTCAAACAACAGCCTTTCATGAATTTTGAAAAACTAAATAACAAAAAAGGTCAACTTGACTTAATGCGCCTTGTCACTATGAGCAATATAAGCGAAATCATTAAAAAGCATATAAATCATTGGATTTATATGCTTTTTAATGATTTCGCTCGTTCTTACCTTTTGGCATTTCGCCACAGCATGCAACAAACCGCGCAGACAACAATGAGGAATAGGCAAGCTGAAGACATGGACCAAAACGCTATTTGCAGAGGTTGCGATGGTTCCCACCAGTACTAAAACAATTGAATCATTGATTTCAGATATTTTATGCTCGATGAATAAATAGTGTATTAACTATAAAATATTTATTCAAATCTAAATAACGTCATCACCAGAGTTCTTAAAAATATTCATCCATATTTTTGCATATAATGCATATTTTTCTCAATTAGTTGAAAAAAATCTAAGTTGATACCGAATTTCGTCAGGTAACAAAAAGATACTGTACATTTTGTTGAAATAGTTGGAACACGATACATAAAACATTCTTACATATTACAATTTTACAATTTTCTGTAACCGACATGTGGAATTTGACGTTAAATAAATAATCATTCATTTCAAACATATAATTTAATTTTGTCAATTATAATTAAAACGCATGTTTTTCATCTCTTGTGCTTTGTTTTAGCACATACTATTCATTTTTCGCGAATATTTTTCAATCATTAATAATAAATAATATCATCATCATTCAACCTATAACAAAAAACAAATTTTAAGATTCTTGAAAATTGATAATTATAATATCAATAATGTTGCTCTGTGCTCTATTTCGTAATGTTACAAGAAAAGATATGATTCTTCTTATATTTATGTAAAAAACATAAAGTTCGTGTTTAAGTATAGTTAAAAAAAGGAAAAGTATTTACCTCTGTAACAGGAGGGTAAATAGGCGCCAGACGACCAATCACAGTGGGCAAATACATAGACCAAAATGCACTCTCAGTTTGACGATAATTCAGCTGTATCGAACTGTTGTACGTTGTATTTATATTAAGATATCGCAATTCCCCTTGTTTTGCCATATCGAAATGCAAGCCCAAAATTTGAACCGGCGTTGGATTCCTGCACATAACACAATTTTTCTTGGTAATTTATCGAAACGTTAACGTTAACGTTTTGCTTTATATTATTGTCAATAAAAAAAACATTCAATTTATATGGGCTTTCATCTAAAACCTGAAAAAAAAACGGTCGCTAGAAAAATTAGTTCGATAATAATGCTGTAGATGTTACAGCATCATCATAACATCGTGATAACATTGTAATAACATTGCAATAACATTTGCATATCTGACTTTTACTCACTAACTTATCTTTTTGTAGATGATAATATTGCTGCGCTTGCACTTTACCTGCTTGGTAGTACAGAGAATTCGGATCAGCAATTTCACTCTAAAAATTTAAACTCTTTGCTTGAATTTCTTGCAAAAGTTTACGTTAATTATTACAAATATATATGTAAGGAATAGTTGTTACTACAAAAAAGTCGTAATAAGTTGTTGTACGACAATTTCATCACGATGTTATGCAGGGGCACAAGCAGGAAAATGTTTGGGAAAGGTTTTTTGAAAAATTTTAAAACATCGAACTTGAAACAGCTGTATAGAAATTCATAGTATCAGAAAACCTTTAAAATTGTGTGAATAATGAGAAAAAATGAAAAATACTAGAGGATTTGAAAAAGATAAAATTATAATCATAGTTACTTAAATCACAGTAATTGAGTACTATTATATTGAATGCGTATATGAAAAATCATCGCCCCTGAACTTTTTTTTGGAGTATTATACGAGATTCTGAAATTTTCATATTTTGTATTATTCGCACAATTTTGAAGTGCTCTTTGGCATTTTTATAGATTTTTTGGAATTCCGTGATTCACTATGGAGGTTCCTAGAGTTTTATAATAAAATATTCAAATTTACAACGATTTAAAGTGTCTAGTATTTATACAGATTTTTAATTTGTTTGTAAATAACTGTATATATTTATATAATTCGATGTTGTAAAATATTCTTTTTTTTAATAGATTTCCAGTATTTTAAAGATATCTGGGAAATTTATATCTAAGTATTTTTCGAACGTATAATAAGTTTTATATATTTTCATACGTCTCAAAGTGTTCAAAAGGTTTTGTAGCGTTTTATTATACCTGTTTTTATGGATTTCTAGATTTTATTCTGTTATTAGGTATTACAATTATAAATATATATATTTATATATTATTGGTAGGTATTATATATTTTATAGATTATTACATTTCTAGATATTCTTATAAATTTCTACTTTTTCTATTGATTTTAATATATACCTTTTTTTATAATTTGGTGGGCAATAATTCCAAGTTTTCTATATCTTACTTAATCGTTCAGATTTTTCTGAAAAAAATGCTTTATAGAGTTCTTATACTTTAAGTAATTCTTCAAAGTTTGTAAATGGTTCGAAATACTTTTTGGAATTCTTATGAATTTCTGTCGATATTTCTAGAATTCGATGCTCTAGAGTTCAAAGTTTCTTAGATATTCAACATATCCGTAGTTACATGTTTTTTTTTTTTATTGATCACTTGGTCTAAACAATTTCTCGGATTATTTTTTTTACATTAACTCAACCAAACAGGATTACAGATTACAATACTTTTAAGGCAAGAATTGTTGTTATTTTTGAGTTGATAAAATTAAAAATCCTGATCAACTGTATTTTAATTTGAGAACCAACAAAAACTATTTGTTACGTCTTCTAGATTTTTAAAGTACGTTTTTTATCATTTTCACTTATTTTCATTATTTTTTATTCTCATTTTTAGAGACTACTTCATTTTTGAAAATCATTATCATGAAGTCAACGCATTATTTTGTTATCGTTTGTATTTCCAATTATTTTCAAGTCCACAATTTCCATTTTTTTTTTATTTTTATATGAAGTAATAATTAATTCTAATTCTTGTACTTCGGAATTGTATTCTCTAATTCTCATACTTGCAATAGGATTTTTGTTGGATTTATAACGTTGATGAAAAAAAAATTATTCAATCATTTTCTATGACTTACCCATATTTAGCGAAATTCGTATAAGCCTCCATGAAGAATTGGCTCATATTTCGGTCGCTCTCTGTCCACATTTCTCTAGTTAATTTCAGAGTCGACGGGTAAAAGTCTGTAACGATCCGTTATGATTTCAGTGTTAAAAGTAACCTTTTCACAGAATGCAAATTGTTTTTTATCATAGTAGAAGAGTTTCAACGAACCGACGTCCATAAAAGGTGCCCCAGTCAACAAGAAATGTTCGGTATCGTGAGGCACTCTTCGCCAAAATGGTAAATTAAACGCTTCAATTGTTGTGTTAAGCACGTATAAATAGACAGGTACTTGTTGTTCTACGAGCAATTTAGCCATTTTGTCCATTGGAGCAACGTAATGGAAGTCCGATAGAAGCTGTTAAATCATACGCATAACATGAATCCATTACGAAGCGAACGCGTTGAAGTTTAATGATTCGATGAATCACTCAAACCGAGTTGTCAGAGTTGTAAAAAACACGAAAAATTAGAAAAAAATAGTATCTACACTTGAAATAAAAATAAAGACAAAGCGTATTCATTCATCGCAAAATTAATCTATCAATAGAAGAGCAGTATGAAATAATTACGTTGATGTACTGGTCACGAATATAGGTCACATTATTCGGATCTGGCCAATACGTGTACATGTACTTGATTGCCTCGTAAACGCCCTGAGGATTCAGAGTGTAATTATATCGCAAGACGAGCTCCCAAACTCTCTGGTTGAATATCTCCGGACTAATGACATAATTATTCTTGGCCAACGTTTCGTTGTTATCTGAAAGTGAGTGAAACAAAAGCTCATTTTTCTCCGTTCCTTCAAAACTTGTCACTTGAAAGAACGTCTGACTCTAAGCAGAAATTAAAAATTTTTAAGCTACGATCCTCTATTGTTGATAATATTATTATGTGTCGTATAATTAAATAATGAAACGTCATATGGCACAGAAATTCAAAAGTTGCATACACAAAATAAAAGCAGCCTCCTGGAACGTCACTCCAGCCATGTACGCCAAATCCTTTCTAAATTTCCTCTTTCTGATGCTTTCCTCCGGAGTTTCCGCGAAGAAGTGCCAATCTGAGGCTCGCCAATCCTCGTACCAGTATTCCCCAGGAACGCGAAAATCCACGTCCAGAACTGGGGCCCAAGGAAACATCCCAACGTGGGGTTTGAATTCGGCCTGACCCAGTTCCTGCGAGCTCCGGCCGTTTTTCAAGCACTGAACTATGCTCCAGCTTGTCTCGATGTTGCAGCCGAGCATTTGCGCGAAAACTCGCGAAGTGTTTTGGGCCCGATACTTGTCAACGATGACGGCCCAATCCGCCAAAGCAGAACCCGATTGTGCGATGACTTTTGAGACCAAGTCCCGAGTTCTACAAATTTAAATGTATTTTATGTTTTTGTTTTATGGATAAAATGATTACTATTTACTTGAGTTTCTATTTGGAATAGTCATTTTAGTATTCAGTATTTATATTCTAGAACAGTCATTTTCGAAGAATCTATCACATACGATCGATACATATTTTTTCGTTTTTTTAGAGATTTCGTAAAAAATAACCTTGGCGCCGCCATCAAAAGTCCTGCGCTCGCTGCACCGGCTCCAGGGCCGAAAAGGGTTATGGATTCAGGATCGCCGTTGAAGGATTTCACGTTGTCGTGAATCCATTGCAAAGCCATTGCTTGATCCAAGATTCCGTAATTTCCAGGACTGTTTTCGTCAGCTGTACTCAAGAAACCTAAGTGAAAAATACCAAAGTTCAATATTTGAAATCCGGGTGAATTTGTGATTGTGTAATTTACTTTTAGAATATTATAAACATATTAAAATGTTGATTAAAAATTATTCACCAAGAGCTCCAAGTCGATAATTGAATGAAACGACAACGACATCGTAAAACGCAGACATCATATGCCCTGGAAATACGTTGCTAGCACCATGCACGAATTCTCCGCCATGTATATAAACCATAACTGGGTACAATTTCGCGAGTCCAGTCTGAACCTTCACAATCAACAAAAATCATTGCAAAAGTTAATGCCCATTTCATGAAATACATGGCCTTTGGTTTTTCAGACTCGTGAAAAACAATATTCGTAGAATATTAATAAAAATTAACTTACATTTGGAGTGAAAACGTTCAAGTACAAACAATCCTCGTCAACGTATCGAACACCTTTTTCGGTCCCCGTATACTTGCTAGGTTGAGGACAAGCTGGTCCCCAATCCACGGCCTGAACAACTTGCCAGCCCCTTGAATTTTCAGTAAAGAGCTGTATAATAATTTTTGGATGACTCTCGCCATAGTTTGGAATATTTCAAGAACCTTTTTTTTTTGAAAGAAAGCGTCATGATTTTTCTTCTACACTCGATAATTAATTTTACAAATGTAGAAAATAAATTGGACTTGTCGCGCTACATCGCGCTACGTCGCGCGACAAAGAAAGAAAAACACCTGTAATTTAAATGCGCGGAAAATAATTTGGGTATCAGATCAATTTTCCAGAAAATTCGAGTTTCTTTCTATTAAAATTTGAAGTTTAGTTTCCATTGAAAACCCAAGTTGGTTGTACGTAAATGAATCCAATTTATATTGAAGTTTCCTTTTCTTTTTAAAATTCATATGTTATTTCCCGGGTGAAAAAGTCAAGTAAATTTGAGTGTACAGATGGTATACTCTGTCTACGCGAGTATAAGAAAAAGTATACCTCAGTGCCAAATCGTATACTCTCGTATACTTTATGTAAATAACGAAAGTATACAAATAGTATACTCTGAGAGACTATCCCGTTTACTGGGTAAACCATTCGTATACTGTGAAAGACTCCTACGGTATACTCAGTATACTTGTCGTATACTTCAGATGACTGATTCCCAGTATACTCAGTATACCGATCGTATACTAATTGAGACTACTCTGTCAACAACAGTCAACAAAAGTCTTCGTACAGTATATTCAGTATACGCTGACAGAATTATCTAGCCGAGCGGTATACTCAGTATACCTATTGTATACTCAGGGAGATTTACATTCGCTCTATTTTATTTTTTGAAGTAAAAAATCTCTGAAAGTCCCCATACTGTATACTCAGTATACGTCGTTAAAATAGTTTTAAGCAATTGTATGCTCAGTATACCGGTTGTATACTCACGGAGACTACTCGGTTTACCCAGTATACCTATCGAATCTTCTGGGAGACTTCCTCGTATACTCCGTATACTGTGGTGTACGATTTGGTATACTCGGTATACTGCCGTATACTGAAATCGTTTTCACCCGGGTTACATAATCATCAAAATCAAAAATGTAGGTAGAAGATTTTCCTGAATAGGATTTGAAAAAAAAAATGTGTACTTGATAAATACTATATGTATTTTCAAAGACAGAAATATTGTATTCCGTAGAAACTATCAATTCTCCAAATAAACTTAATTTTCTACTTTCGAATAAAATCACAGTTGAATTTTTAATTTCTCGAGTTGCCGAAAATTCAAGGCAGTATATTCAATGTGTAAACATAAAACAAAAATTTCCATTCTGCAATTCTAATGTCCAAAATTCCAAATAACAAGATTGCTGTAATCTTCAACAGAAATTACAATTTATCGGTTTACAAACTTTATAAATTTTTTCCTAAATTTTTTACAAACTTGTACGTTATTCGGCAGAAAAAGTATTTTTTACTACATAAATGCCAGATGATTCTAAGTATCTAAAAAATTTAGGAAATTATATATTTTTCCGAACCACCAGTTTCCGAAAGTCTGTACTCCCGAATGCAATTTTCCCAATACCTGATTTCTCGAATTTTCTTTTTTCCGTAAAAATCAGAAAAATAAAAACACGTCACAAAAAAATCAATATCTTCGATATTGAAAATGACGATGTTTTAGGGTACTCAAGATTGAATTCGAACAACATTGTATTCTCAATCAGAAAAAAAGGTATTTCTGTATGCATCTTAAATAGTAATTGAGTTTTGAATTTTTCGGGAACATGAGCATTCAGGAAAACGAAATTTTGGAAAAATAGCCATTCGGGAAAAAAGCAATTTGGAAAAATGATTCCCGGTCATTTTCCCGAATCCAAGTTCCCGAGCGGTCATTTTCCCGAATGACCATATTCCCGAAATGCCATTATTCCGGACGTATTATTTCCCGAATTGCCATTTTCCCGAAAGTATTTTTCCACGAGCGACAATTTTCCCGAAAGTATTATTTTCCGAATTTCAGTTAAGATTTCACTTTTTTTCAATAAAATTATATAGGTATACATTCATGAATTTCATAAGAGTCTTTAATAAGAAGATTCGTGGTATAAATTCTAAATCAGGTTTCTTCAGATATAAAATTCAAAGGTTTTTTTTCAAGAGTTTTTCCAAAAGTTTTTTTCAAAAGACAATTGTTTTTTAAATGCGTAACCATGGCATTTCTAGGCATTAGGCTGATAGGTTCTATTTCCCGTTCGGGAAAAATACCGTTCGGGAAAATGGGCGTTCGAAAAAAAGACCTTTCGGGAAAACGGATTCGGGAAAACGGTTTTCGGGGAAATGATCGTTCGGGAAAAAGGCTGTTCAGGAAAAGGGATTCGGGAAAATGGTCGGCAACGGTATCAGTAATATTATCTTTACGAAATTGTATATCAAGTGTTACTTCAATGTGAATGACATCTTTTCTTTGAAGTGTTGCTTTCTTAATATTTCATCAATATTGTTGCAAGATTGAAATAATAATATTACTCTATAATTTCGTCTGTAATATACCAGTAATATTATCTCTACAAAATTGTATGAGGAATGTTACTCCTATAATAATGGCATCTTTTCTATGAAATGTTGCTCTTGTAATGTTTTTTTCATTAATATTGCATCAAGATTGAAATGTTACTAAATATTACTAAAACATTGCTGCAACACTACTGGAATATTGCTGAAATATGTGTGCAACATTGCAAATGCAATTATGGGGGGCATTTTCATATTGCAGATGTAATATTTCGCTTGCAATATGTCTGCAATCTTGAGGCAATGATCATTTTTTGAATTGCATAATAAATTAATTAGGAAAACACTGAAGTAAGTTACAGGTTTTTTTTGTGACATAATAAAATTGGTGTACAAACCTGTGAGGTCGAGGAGGTTTGAAGCGACCCTCTTTCGTTGGAGGCATGGCGTAGGGGATCCCGAGGAAGACATTCGTTTGCTTCGTGACCCTCTCGACGGGGAGGTTGTAAGGTCTGTGCCTTGCCGTGGGATCGTCGTACAAATAAACAATGAATCCCTGGACTTGGCCATTGAAAGTCTCGACGGAAATGTCGCGGTGGAGGTGTTTCGAGTCGGGCCTTTCTTTGCCCTGCAAATCGGATCGCCACAAGCCCAGAACTCCCGGTAAAGGAAATTTCGTCTCGAACTATCACACGAAATTTCATCCGTTTTACGTATCGCTCTTCATCTCGATTCGTATTTACATATGTACTACGGTATTCCAAACTTGATCGAGTAGGAAATTGGATTGATGAAATATACTTTAAATGGGAATAATTTCCGTTCAAATCATTCGTCTGTTTGTTGAAATTCATAAGTCATAAAATTTGCAAGGAGTTTTTAAGTTGATTTTTTATACATTGATTTTTCTCGATTGGTGTTTTATAGTTCATTGTAAGGAAAATCAACTTTTTCAACGACGTTTCGAAAACTCTCTACGACAAAACAAAAAACTGTAAAAAAATGTTCACGCAAAAAGAAAAATTCAATCTGCATCACCTAGACGATTCAAGATGAAATGATAACAAGATTTTCATTTTACCTCCTTGTGCGAAAAAAGCTGTCAAATATTTTATTCTGTCTCAGAGGATATGGCATAACACAAAAATTCACTCATAAAAATTCTATTTGAAGCCCAACACGACAATGCCTCCAGAGTACATTGTTTATTTAGAAGCACCGATTATGTAGAAGCGAGCAAGCGTGATCAGTTGGAAAATATTACGACCAGTTGGTGAAAGTGCATCAACATCCACCGCGGCAATGATTACAAGTCGATCGTGGCCAATGATAATGACACACATTCGGCGCTATTATCGTGCAATCATCACTTTACTTGGATAACGGTTTTTTATCAGAGTCAACGAATTACGAGATTAAAGTGATGTGATTATTATATGCTTATGAATCGGTGAATCCCATAAATGAAAGGTTTTTCAAGTCTATTATTTATGACTTAATTATTTTCAGAGTGTTTCATTCGTTTGAAAAATTTTCTCATTTCCAATAAAGTACAGTACTTCGAATCTTAATTTATTCGTTGTTTGATTTTTACTGGTTCTGTTAAAATTTCGACGATTATATTATTTTTTAACTGATATAAGTGAGATTTGTCGATTTTTAATACCTTCTATTACCTACAGAGGAAATCAATAGTGTGCTGCTTGCTGAGAAGAAAAATGAACGTGAATCACGCGATTATGAAACTCGTTTCGATATTGTCATTTTTCCGAGAAAGGCCATGAAAATAAATGCAAATTTACAGTTTGGACATATTTTTTGAAAAATTTTTTCTTGAGCAGATGGTTACTTAAACTTATTTATATTGAAGTAAATTATTATTTTTTAGCAAACTCTTGGTTTGAAAAAGATGATAAAAAATGTAGGTCAGGTTTTTACTTGGAGCGTAATGATTTCATGAATTTTATAATACTTTACTACATTTGACATAAAATTTATTAGTGCCATTTTTATAACGGTTTAATATAAACATTTAGAACGGTTAAATATAAACAATAATAGAACGGTTTAATATAAAAATAAATATAAATAAAATATAAACGAATTTAATATAAACAATAAAGAGTTTATTGTACAATCGCAAACAGAAATAAACATTTCATTATATACTTAAATCGTTTTAGAAAAAAAATGTCATTTGATAATAATCTCAGAATTTAAATCAGAATTCAGGACTTGGTGAATTTTAACTTTTTAAAAATTTCATAGATTTGAAATTAATATTGAAATCAAAACTTTTTGTAGGTGAAATTTTAAAATAAAATGCGATAGACTTCGAAATTCAGGACATCAGTGATTCAAAAACTATTTCATCGCAAAAATTTTTCGAAAAGTTTGATTCGAAAATTGTGAATTAAACTTGAATACTGTTTAAAAAAAAATACCATTCCGAAAGTTTCTAATTTTTGTCATAGACTTAAAAGTTTATGAGAATGACATTAGAAAACGATTTCACAACCGAAAAATTCAAATTTTATCAATTATCAAATGGAATTTGTGGAATTTTCAACGAACAAATTCAGTAACTTTCGCTATTTATCTATGATGAAATTGAAGATTAAGATAATAAATTTTTTAGTGAAAATTTAAATAAGGAATTCTAAAATTTAAAGACTAGAAAGTAGTATTTCAAAGATAGAAAAATTTTTAGAGAAAAAATCAAATACTTAAATGAACATCTAGTATTTTCCTATTAACATAGTATTTTTGAAGATGCCTGGGAAAATTAGATCTAGCACGTAGAATTTGAATATTTTATAGATGTTCTATATTTTTTTCACTTCGTAAGGTGTTTATAAGATTTTTTAGCGTTCTATAGTATTCTTAGAGATTTATAGTATTTCTATAGATCTTTATGTACGTTGTTTTTGAATTCCAAGTTTTAAATATCGTACGTATTTTTCAGATTTTTAAAAAAACAGTTCTCTATAAAATTTTATTACTCCTATAATACCATTACAGAGTTTGCTCGTGATTCGAAATATTTTTCGATATTTTTATAAATTTCTGTTTGAATTTCTAAAATTCTATACTCCATACTCCAAAGTTTCATAAATATTCAACGTTTTTGTAAAATTTGAATTTTTTTTAATTACTGAATTAAAACGATTTTCACATTTTTTTTTCTACGTTATCCTTGCCAAACATTTATAATGATAATCTTCCCAAAGCAAGAATTATTGTCGTTATTTTTGTGTTAGTGAACTTGGGAAGTTGAATCAATTTTTTTTATTGCTGATATCGTTAGTTTATCAAAAAATATCAGACACGTATTTTTTCTTTTTGTCATATCTCGAAAATTGACGGTAACACAACGTTTTCAAAAGTTAACGATGTGACGTCATTCCAACGATATGACGTCATTTGCATGCTAAGCATATCTATATATACGAAACTAAAAATTCACATATCTTCTAAAATAATCATTTTTCAAAGAAACGGAAAAATACGTATCGATTTTTTTTCGAAACTAATTGATACATGTCCAATTAAGAATCTTGAATGCTATTGAAATTCGAGAACCAGCAGAAAACCATTTTCCCATTTCTGCCTATTTCCATTATTTTTTATTCTTACTTTTATTTATTACCTAATTTTTAAAAATCTTACAAAAAGAAATATTTGGACTCAGCAATCTAACCATTCATTAAAATATGAACCAACCAAAGTTTTCTTCATTTCAACTACTATTCTCGTTAGGAAAAATTTATATAAGTAGTCACGATGAAAATTTTGGTTAGTCCATATTTTACAAAATGAATGGTTGCTGCAACAAAATATTTCTTTCCGTGCATTATTATGAAGTCAATGCATTATTTTCTTATTGTTTATATATGTGCCACGATTTGAGAAAAGATACCTTAGGGTACTAATCGTTTAGGCACATTATCTGTCTCAAAGGTATTGGAAAGTAGGCCTAGACGATTTGTACCCTAAGGTATCTTTTCTCAAATCGCGTCATATATTCATTCAGTCTGAAGTAAACTATTCCTATTTTTTGTTTTTTTTTTTACATGCAATAGTACTTTATTTTACCCTACTTTCGACCCCCCCCCCTCCCGCCGCCAACGCACCTGATTTTCATATCTTAACGCCAACATCAAAAATTCCAAGCCACTATACTCATCAAAAATAAGAATCCCCATTGACATTGCCTACAAACTCAACCAACCGAAACACCCTCGAATTCGAATTCTCTCCCTCGCCCAATAAAAAGAATTCCCGGGAATCCACCCAAAAGCCTCCAATCAGAAGACGGCGCAACATTTGAATGTTCAAATTCAAACACCGCGCCCTTGCTCTTTCGCCCATTCGCGCTGCTTGTCCGAAAACTCGGTATTCCCGGCAATTTCCGGCGAATCCCGGGAATTCCCGGCGAGTCATCGCGAGGCTCGAAAACTCACGTCGTAATTGTAACGGTCCTGGGGAAGCCTCGGAGTGCCCTGGCTGTAAAAAGGATCCGGATAGCCCTGATAGCCGTACCTCCTGTCCTTGTACAGGTAAGTCCTGTATCCTCCGTGAACCTGCGACGTGTCCTGAGAGGGCACGTAAACCCCGTCGCGATTATACTGCCTCTCCCCCTCATTTTCCAGAGCCCCCACGAGAAAAAAACACCACCAAAACACGCTACACCACGACAAGGCGTGTTCGCGTGCCGCCATTTTGCCGCGTGCGTTGGCGACGACGACGTCCACTGTTGGTTCAGTTCGAGTAGACGACTGTTGTTGTGTGTTGTGTTCCTCTCCTCTCCCTTTTCCCTCCCGCGCCTCTCGCTGAATTACGGAACACGGAGAGGAATGGAATGAATAAAAGGGAAAGGGAGCTCAGGAAAGTTATGCGCGCGGACTTGAGAGCGAAATTTTATATCGCCGCTCTCGCGTCGCAGGTATATTGAAAAGCGAAACGACTCCGGGAAGGCGAGTTTTTGAATACGCGCGGAGCTCCCGCCTTTTTTAATCGAATGTTGAATCATTCGGGCCGATGTTTGCAGAGCGCGATTGCGATGATGATGATTCTTTCACGAGTCATTGCGGAATCATCTGCTTCGTAATCGTTATATGATGTACTGTTTTCTAGGATGAAAAAAATAGTTCATACTCCTTAATATAAGTACGTGGAAAGGTTAGAGCCATGTTTTGCTCAATAATTACGTGATTCGTCACTGTCAGTAACGATTTAAAAACTACAAATTTATTTATTTATTTATTCTTTTCAAAATTTATTTATTTATTCAATTACTTATTTATTAATTACTTAATGAATTTATTTATAGACGAAACAGGGACGGATCCAGGAGGGTGGTCTGGGGGGTCCAGACCCCCCCCCCCCGCTCGAAATTTTGAATGTCCTTAAATTTCTCAAAAAAAGGTCAATGATTTCCACTGATCAAATTTTTCCATGTGTAATAAATAAAAAATCGAATAATAAAAAAATAGGTCAACAATTTTTTATTTCCGACGACAAATCTCTAAAAAAAAAGGTCATCAACTTAAAAATTTTGAAAAACCTCTCCCGAAATAATTTTCTAGATCCGTCCCTGAGACGAAAGAACCTCAAATTAATCAAAATAAATTATGAAAAACTTCAAGTTATTGTATTTACGAAAAAATCATGGTGTATGTTTCATAAAAATGGCAGAGAATTTTGATACAAATGAAATTATCATGAAACATTGCACTTGGTTTAATTAATGAAATGAAGTTTAAGGATCACGAATTTCTAAATTGAAGTTGTTGCATTTTTGCAAAATTTTTGAATTCGTTAATCAAAAACTATTTACAAAAAACTACCAGATTATTTATTAATAAACAAAAAACCCCACACATATCAAAATAAATTTAAAAAAAAGCGTCAAATTATTCACGAAGAAATCATGCTATACAGGGTGTCCCAAAGTCTCATATAAAAAAAATATGGCAGATTCCTTGCGAAAATCTAAGATGTTTTTCCCTTTGCCATTTTTTGAAAAAATGAAAATTGAGAAAGTTATTAGCGATATTGAGAAAAGCGCTGGGATTGCGCGTCTCTATCGCTCTGGCGCGGTTCCCGTTCTATGCATCTCTCTCGCACTCGCTGGAAACCCAGTGGCGCTCGCATTGCCTTAACAGCTTATACGTATAGCTGAATAGTCAGACCAGTTAGACGAGTCAGGCGCTTGCCGTAATTCTTAAGTATCCGCTGCGGCTGTAACTATTGTAGCTACGTAAGGTGTTAAGTAATCGCTAATAACTTTTTCAATTTTCATTTTGTCGAAAAACGGAAAAGGAAAAAAAATCTTAGATTTTCACAAGGAATCTGCCATATTTTTTTTTTTGTATGAGACTTTGGGACACCCTGTATATTTAAGAAAAATGGCAGAGAATTTCGATAGAAATGAAATTATCATGAAACGTTTCACTTGGTTTAATAAAATGAAGTTCAAAGGTCACGAATTTCTGCTCCGAAAATAGTGAAAATTACAAAAGTTGAAAAAACAAAACCCTAGTGATTTTGATTTTCATATATACCTCAGTTTGAGAGTTGACTTTTCTCTTTATTTTGAATGTTATTATCACGAGATATTCTCGTGAATTTGTGGACAAATTGCAAATATTTTTATTTTGAAAACTCAACAACTTGAAAATTTTCAGAATTCTGCAATTCAGTCAGACTTGTCTTCCAAGAGTTTAAAATTACACGGAATTTGAATATTCTTTCAAATTTTGAGAATGAAACAATTTTTTTTATAAGATCTTGAATACTTATGAGTTAAGGTTTTTCTTAGACTATAAAAGTAATAATTTGTAAAAATATTGCGAAATTTCAATATTTTTTATGTAGAAAATTTTATCAAGTCCTGAAAGATTTTTTAGTTTTGAACATTTTTTTATTCTTTTGAATCATTGAACATTTATTACATTACAGATGGTAAAACTTACAGAACGTTGAAAATTTTCATTATGAATGGAATCTTTTGAAATTCCCTATGAAAAAATTCTTCCCAATCGCAAATTTCCCAACAATATTTTTATTCTGGAAACTCATCAATTCAAATTTTTCAGAACTTTGCAATTCAGTCAAACTTATCTTTCAAGAGTTTAAAATTTCAGGAAAATTGAATATTCTTCCAAATTATGGAATCGTTTTTTTTTCTTGAGGTCTTGCATAGTAGTATTCGAGGTTTTTCTCAGACTATAAGAGTAAAAATTTTTCAACATATTACAAAATTTCAATCCATTTTATGTAAAAAATATTGTGAAGTCCTGAAAGTTTTTTCAGTTTTGAACATTTTTCTATTCCCTTGAATCATTGACCATTAATTACATTACAGATGGTAAAACTCACAGAACGTTAAAAATGTTTACTAAAAATGGAATCTTTTGAAATTTGCTCATGAAAAAAACTCTTCGGGATCCTAAAAAATTTCCCAGTATTCTCAATGTTTTCGCTTTCGTAGAAATGAGCGTCCATAGTGCTCATTTCTAAATTTTGAGCTTTCATAGAAATTTCATAGTCTTTTATGAAAGTTGTGCAACATTTCAATGACGGTGGCTTTAATAGACAGAAAAAGTTTCCCGTTCCCAATACTGTAACGCCAACAGCCGAAGCAGCAAGACCGTCGGGGGTGAGTGGGGGTGGGGCGCCGAACCACAAGTCCGTCAGTCCACTTGCTCAAGGTTCATCCTGGTCCCTCATTCTTGCGCGCGTTGCAGTTCGGGCAACACCGGTGTCTCCCAACCTTTCCCTCCGCACATCAATCCCCTTCGAGTCCCAAACCCACCCCTGAATCCAAAAAAAGTTTCAATTCCTACTTTCCAAGTGAGCTTTCTCCGCGTTCTTTCTGTCAGTCTGTCACTGCCAAAAGTGCCAAAGTAACAAAAGTAATAAACCCACGTGGGTCGAATGGGGCTCGACCGGTTTTGATTTTGGGCCTTATCTCTGCTGCTAGTAAAAGACTAATCGTTTAACATGACGACGGAATCGCTTCCGCGAGACGTGGATACTCACATCGTGACTCTCTTGACGAAATTGTCGTCCTTGAAGGAAAACCACGGGGACGATTTGAAGAGAAAAGTGCCACCGATGTTCATAGAGTCGAGGAGTTTGGAATTGTGGCGCGCCGTTGCCGTCGAGTGCTTCGCGACGTTTTTGTTCAGTTTCATTGTTTCTGGTACTTTTTGCTTTTACTCGGCTAATTTGTCGCTGACGTACACTTGGCAGTTGGTTTTACCCGGTGCTTTGGCTGCTGGTTGCGCTGTTGCTGCGGTTTCACTCATTTTTGGACCTGTCAGTGGTGAGAAAGTTTACCAAGTTTTTTGGATATTCGATTTTTGGCTTGTATGAGATCTTTGTACTTGGGGATGTTTTGTTTCATGTTCATCCTGCTTTAATACGATGAAAGAAAGAATCTCAAAATGCTTTGAAAATCGTGTAAAAATGTATAACAACTCTTTCTGACCATGGTATGATTTTTACGAGATGCACTAAGAGTTTGTTCATACCTCACAAGATCTTTCGAAAAATTGTGAAATATCCAGCAAATGTTCCAAAGTTTTGTGAGGATTTTAAAAGGCTACATCAAAAACAAAAGTCTGTTATCAATATTTGAAAACGTTTATTTTCCCGAATGGCCATTTTCCTGAATGACAAATTTTTCGAAAAGAAAAAATTGTATTCTACCAATGTAGATATATATGTGTTTCAAAAACCATTGCCTTAAAAGGAACGAAAATTTTTCTATTAGGCGTTCGGCAAACTGAAGATTTCACAAAATTTAACACAATCAAGATTCACAAGTTTAATGTTTCGTGTCCAAGTTAAAGAACTCCTCAGCGTAATAAATATCTCTTAATCTCTTGGAGCCCACACGATGTATCAATTGCTATGTTTTTTTTTTCTTTTTGGATTATCATGTCATCAGATTGTCTCTAAAAGATCAAGAAACATTTATCAGAAATTTCAAGGAGGGTCAGGGGAGGGGGACGAGAGAATAAATATTACTATTTTCGATTTTTCATTCGAATACGATCTGATAAATCATAAGGCAAGGATATTTAAATTAAAAATGTATTTATTTTTCTTACCAAAGTTAATAAACATATTGATTACGAAATTTTCTACATTTTTAACAATCACTTTGAAAACATAGAAATGTATATATTCCTTCGAAAGCTCTGAAATACGATGATTAACAAAACGAAAATGTTCTACAGTTGGGGGGAGGGAGGAATTTTTGAATTTGATTTCACTTTCTATACTATTAGAGTTTGATAACTGTGATATGCTAATGTTGGAAACTCTGAAAAATCAAGTATTGTACGTTTCGTCCTCAAAATGTAAAATTTTTGCAACAATTACGCTGAACATGCAAAATTAACACACATTGTGAAATTTAGAGAATCCATAAATTTCACTTACAATTAGTCGAGTAGAGTAAAATACAGAAAAATGGACATTTTTCGGGCATTATTAATTGAATATCAGAAAAATTTTTAATTAAAAACTATTTAATTTAAGGAATCAAACGTGAAAGTATACACAATAAAACTCGATCTTACTACAAAAAAATTTATTTATTACATTATTCATCAAATAATAGTCATAATAATAATAATAATAATAATAATAATAATAATAATAATAATAATAATAATAATAATAATAATAATAATAATAATAATAATAATAATAATAATATAATAATCATAATATTTACATGTTTACGTTTTCTATCATCTTTTTTATAAAATTTAAGGTCATAAAACTCAACCATCAACAATTTTTTATATAACATTCAATATTTTCAAACTTTTCTATTCAAAAATAAAAATTTCGAGACTCGCATTTCCGAATCACAAACGTACATAAATTCAATTATCACTGAAATCCAGAAAACTTTCATAAGTTCCACTCGACCTAAAAACTTCCAACTCATTTAATCTCGAAATCATCACTCAACCACATTTATTTTCTCTACCTCAAAACTTGAAAATTTTCCGAATTTC
Source organism: Platygaster orseoliae (assembly GCA_030522825.1). Classification (NCBI taxonomy): domain Eukaryota; kingdom Metazoa; phylum Arthropoda; class Insecta; order Hymenoptera; family Platygastridae; genus Platygaster; species Platygaster orseoliae. The sequence continues at coordinate 23,119 of JAPYZL010111170.1, forward strand.
GCGATTGCAGTAACCTCACATTCCATCAGTTCCAAAACACAATGAAATATTTTGTTGCTGCACGAATTCGCGTAGCGAACGAACTCTGTCCTCAAGTTTCGTGGTTTACATTGTGTGAGCGTAATAAGCTCTAATTGCTTAATAAGCTAAATGACAAAGGACACAAAAAGAGCCCGCATCTTTGGCATTAATTCTTCTCTGTTTCAGAAAATTAATTTCAATCAAGTTTCATTCAGCTAATTGGATCGCATACAATTCTGTCAAGTGAAAACCAGAAATATTATCAATTATACGCTCTAAGAACACGTTTGTGCATGGAAATATCCATAACGTTAAATTGGTATTTACTGTGACGAATGGAATAATCACAGGCATGTCATACTTTCATGTCTAGACGGACATATAAATAGGTTGCGCAAGTTTCAAATAGCAATGTCCATGAGTTTAATTCACGTGGCAAAATAAGAAATTTCCGATGGTGTTTAACACAATGTCAAGTTCCAGATTCTGTCTACAATGTTTTTGATGACTGTGAAATGCATCAATTGATTGTTTTTATATTAATTTGATTAACATGGGAGAAAAAAATTTGTCGTATGAATAAACGAAATTTACAATTGGTTATATGTAAATTTATTAGCTCGATTACAAAATTTTTAAGAATACACATAAATTTCATCAGAAATCAAGGAAAAATAAAAAGGACATAAAAAATTCATGAATAATATCAGCACGTAGGCAGAGGGAGATTTTAGAGGTTCAAACCACTGCCGACATTAGATAAAAATAATTTATTATTTTATGTTAAAACACAAAGATAGAAATAATGAACTTTCACAATGAAAATACAATCGGGAACAAAAAAAATCGTTAACTTCAAAATAATTATTTTAAAAAATGAAGTTTGGAATTATAAAAAAAATTTTTTTTAATGGAAATAGGTCTAAATGATCGAAAATTTGCTTACTGAAATCTAGAAAACGTAACAAATGGTTTTCTGTTAGTTTTCGAATAAAAATCAGGATTCTTGATTGCACTAATTCAAAAATAACAGCAACCGTTTTTCTAGAAAAATTATAATTATAAAGTTTTGGCTAAAATAACGTAGAAAAAAAGCAACTTATTTGTGAAATTGTTTTGATCCAATGATTTCATAAAAAAAACCTAGAATTTACGAAGATATCAAAAATCTAAGAAACTATGTACCCAGGAGTTTCGAATTCTAGAAATTAAGACATAAATTTATCGAAATACCAAAAATTATTTCGAATCATCAACAAACTAAGGAAAAACTAAAAGTTTTAGAATTCTATGGAAGAATTTCTGAAAAATCTGAATAAATACGTACGATCTATAAAACTTGTAATTCTAGATCATCAAACTCTATAAATAAATAAATAAAAATACTAAAAATCCATAAAAATTAAGAATACTATCAAGCTCTACGAAATCTTAAAAACACTTTCAAAGGTAGGAATATATAAAAACTTTAAAAGATATTTAAAATCTATACGGATCTAGTTTTCCCAGAAATCTTAAAAAAAATTGTAAATCTTTTTTTTTTTAATTCTAGAGCATCGAATTTTAAAAATCTTTATAGTAGGTTATCTACAAATAAATTAGAAATCTGTAAAAATATTAGAAACTCAAAATCGTTGTCAATTTTAATACTTTAGTATCGAGTTCTATAAATCTGTCGAGTGAGTCAGAGAAATACATGAAATCTATGAAAATACTGAAAAAAATACAAAATTGTATGAATAACATAAAATACAGAAATTCCAGAAATCTCAACAACAAAAAATTAGTTTGTAAGATTTTATGATTTTTAATCTTTGACGATTTGATTTCGGTAAATAATAAGATTTACCAATTTTACGAATTTCGGAGTTTCAAAGTTAAATGAATTTTGGGTAGAGGGACACTTTCCTCAATCAACTTTTCCCAATAAATCCTGTTCCCAATGAGAAGTGTTTCCCAAAATCCTTTTTTCCCAAAGTACTTTATTAAGTACTATAATAATATATTTATCGTAGTACTATTATTATTATTAATTACGTAATTGTGCATTATCATCTATCATCATCATCATCATCATCATCATCATCATCATCATCATCATCATTATTATTATTATTATTATTATTATTATTATTATTATTATTATATCATTGTAATATTTTGATTTTTATTCAAACGCAAATCAATTTAAAACAAATTAATGACAATTTCATTTTGATTTTTCGATATAAATAAATATTTATTACACTTTTGTTTATTAAACATTTTTATATTTTTTACAATTAAATAATTAAATAATTTAAATTTTTTCATAATTTCCATTAACTTTTTCCATTGTTAGAAAATACAATAAATAATTACAGTTGAATTTCTTATTTTACATGCAAGTACATTACGAAACCGATTTTCGTGACTATATTTATTGTTTAATAAAAAGTTCAGTTTTGATCAAATCGATTTTTTTGGGAAACCATTTATTCTACGAAACAATACTTTCGAAAGAACTAAAATGAAAATGAAATCAATATAATTCTACAAAGAAATATCCTAAAAAATGTATTTTGGGAAAAATGTACATTGGAACAAATATACTTTGGGAAAACGTTTCTTTGGAAACGGAATTTTTTGGGAAAATTGTCTTTGGGAAAAATGTTCATTGGGAAACTTCATTTTGGGAAAAATGTACTACAATCGAATTTTGGAGTGCAGTGTCAAACATTTTTGATACATGTGTTCAATATAATAGAACTCGATTTTTGTAATTTCTAAGTCACTGTAGTAAGATTTTTGTCTTTTTCTAATACTTATAGTATTTTTGAAATTTTCCTTTTATTTATACATCTTGTAGAGTTTTATGATATTACGAATTTCTCTATAGCTTCCTGAAATTTGATGCTCTAGAAACCAAAGTGTTCTAAAGATTTACAATATTTTCATGAATTGTTTAGAAAATAACATCGAGACAAATTTTTCAAAAAAAAATCCTACTGAGCATTTTTTACGCCTACGTCCTTAATTTCTGTAAATGTATATGATCTTAAGAATTTAAAAGTATATAAAGATTTAAATCTTCAAAATTCAGAATTAAAAATAAATCCCGAAAATTACGACTAATGTAACATGCTAAGATAGATAGGTAAAAAATTGAAAAATTTGTACGATTCGAATTACTCACAAAAAGAAAACTGTATTTTGTGCCATTTCCAAAAATTTCTTGCATAATTAACACGAAACAATCTTGTTTGTTTTTTTTACAGGGGGACACATTAACCCAGCTGTTTCAGTATCATTCGCTTTATCTCGAAAAATATCTCCTCTGAGAGCCGCTCTTTACATAGCGGCACAATGTGGAGGTGGAATCGCAGGGGCGGGCATGCTTCATGGGTGAGTCTATCTCTTTTTTCTTCCTCTCTTTTTGGAGCTGTCGCGTCTTCTTTGACACTCAACGTCTACGACACAATGAACCGGCAGCGTAAACTTCCCCGCCGATTTCGCTCTCGTGAAACATTATAAGATGCAGCTTTTTCCTTTCATGCCGCACTTACTCGCGATCGAGAGTGAGTTTCTTCTCCGAAACCCATCAATTCCTAAACTCTTTTCCGCCCTCGAAAGGCTTTTTTGAGATTGACATTTCTGTGAGCTCCGAGTTTCGGTTTTTTTCATACTGACTGGGGCTTAGGCAGAAAAAATTTTTGGGTTGGGTTTATTTGAAAAATATGATTTTTAAAACATTTTTAAATTTATCGTCTTCGACGATCTGCATCTTGTCGTAGACAACTTTGAATGTTCAATAATGCATCATTTGTTTTTTTATTTATTAAGAATTTATTCGAATATTTATTATTAAGAATTTTATTCGATTGTTTAGATTATCGAACAGTTTAAGAGTATTCTCTTAAACTGTATAAATAAAACTGTTTAAAAAATTCAACTGTTGAATAAATTTTTTAAATTTAGAGTGAGTGCAAAGTTCTTTTATTTAGCAATCTAGCTCATTAGAAGTAATATAATATTTTATTCAACTCCTGCAAGGAATATGTAATTTCGGACCCCTGCTGAGAGTTAGAGAAATGATGAATCACCTGACTGTTGACGTGAAAGTTCTTCTTTTACGCTAAACCGTGG
>JAPYZL010111194.1:0-43117 GCA_030522825.1 Platygaster orseoliae
CATTTCTCGATTCACAATTTTCCAATTTGACGTTCGCGTTTTTTTTCGTTTAATACTTTAATGCGTTGTTTACGTTTCGCTCAATATGACGTTTGGCAATGTCTGGTAGGTTAGGTGAGACTCAGTAAATATAGATATACAAGCACCAAAGCAGCTCAAAATTGGCTGCGCAGCGCAGCCACGAACTTTACGCTTTTTTACCTCAGTTCCGCAACTAGGAGATGAGCGTCCTTATTCTAGTGTTCTTGCTTATAGGAAAACATTTCTTATGAAAAAAAAAACTTTGAAAAATTGAATTTTTCATAAGATTGACAAATTTGTTATAAAAATATCAAATTTTTTCAAAAAAATATGGGGCTCGAACATTTTTTTTAGGTGCCATTTTTTTTATTATTTATGAAAAATGTCCATTTTTTTTTAAACTGTCTCTTTTTTCTCTAGAAAAAAGTTTTTTCATAAGGTTTTTATGAGGTCACTTCATAACAATTTTTTTTTTCATTAAAATTTGATAAGGTCGACTTTATAAAAAACGTGATTCTTATGAAAAATTTTTCAGTTGTATTATAATTTGATTTTTTTTTATAAAAATTTGTTTTTTTTTATAAAAATTGAAATCACTAGAGAATAAGAACCGACAAATTTATTTTAGATCGATTAATTTCTCTTTCCAAAATTCAAGATTTCTCTTAATAAAATTCATGCTTTATGTCTATTCTGATTTGTAAAAACATTGTAACTAGATGAAATAAATGTATTATTACTTTTATGCTCTTACATTTTTTTAAATTTTTGTTTGTTTGTTCAACATTACTCCTTTTACAATTCTCACAATAAAATCTTTTAGACTACTATTTGTTGATCAAAAACGTTTAATTTATAGTATAATCTATTTTATTCATAATCTAAACATGATCCTTATTAAGAAACTTTAACTTTATACTTATTCCATTATTTTACAACAAATAACAATTCAGTTTTGCCAGAGGCTAAAACATTCATATTATTAAAGTTTGTGTTTTTGAAAAATTGAATTTTTCATGGTATGTTTATCAACGAAACAATATCGATAAAAATTACTTTTGGAATCTTCCTTATTATCTTAAAATTCTTTCCGTGAAAACAATTTGCCGCTTATTTTATATTCTTATCTGAAATCGATCACAGTATTAATTTTTTGATGCAAGAGATGTTGATAAAAATAAATCAAAAATGTTTTTGAAGATGTTAGTTGCAAATACCAGTCAATGTTCAATCCAAATTCATATTCTAATGCATATGTAAATTTGTATCTAATATAGTTTTGATGAACATATACAATAATATCTTTCGGTATTACAGCAAAAATGTTGACTACGTATCAAACAAACAATGAATAATAAAAATTAAGTTAACCGAAGCAGGTATCTTCTAAATTTTACATTCAGGGATCCGTTAAAAGTAAAACAAAAAGGTTTCATACAAAGTCCAATACAATCGATAAATTCATATTCATCAATTTGCGTTAGTACGCTTAGATATTTTTTAAATCTATTTTTCGGAGTCATAGAAAACAAATTTTCGTAAATATAAGTTGTTAAGTTAGTTACATCAAAAGAAAAAAAATGTTATCACACGGAACATTCAAATTCTCAACTAAATTCACTTTTTGTATTGTTATTTCAGTTAACAGACGTTTATCAAGAATTAACAATCATTGAAGAACTTGTGTAGTCAACGCACTAAATTTCCAAGACTCTAACTAAAAGTTCACTGTATTTGGTAGACTTGCATTAAAACTTACTTAATTTAAAGTTTAGGATAGTGGATGTACATACCTTCCAAAATTTCATAATTATTTTTATCCTAGACACATTTATAACACAATGAAATTATTTGAAATATATTTCTTGCAAAACAAATCTTACTCCTGTTACAAAAATATATATCTAGAGTCATATCTCGGTACGTTCATCATCCGGCTGTTTCCGTCTCGGGTGTCGCGCCCCGGGGACACGATCCCGATCTAATGCGATTTGCATAATTCCAGCATAGGCGTTTGGACACTCAATTATTAGCCGGAATTTAAGACACGTTTAAGAAAATCGCCTCGCCTCAGGTACGGTTCTTTCTATCCTACCAATTTGAATCCATCGATCTTTTATCGAGGGGCCAACTTCGTAATTACTTTCAAATTGAAATTGTAATGTTTTTCTTTGATAAGTGGATGACAAGAAGGGTGTAGGAGGGAGAGGCAAAATATTAACTTAATACTTTATACAGAAGTTAATGAGAATACAGTAACGTTATACATGAAAACTTCAGAGAGAATCTGTTCAGATAAGAATAAAATGATAAATTACATAGAACTAGCTTCAAACTTCATTTCGACACTACGTGAACTTTAATGCGACTTCCAAAAAATTACTTCACTTCATCGAAACCTTACTGAAACCAAAATAAAACTTCACGGAAACGCCATGAAAAGTACTCATTCCCTATGCATATCTATCAGAAATGAACCGCAACCGAGGACGAGATCTCGTCTTGATCTTTTTCCTCTTCTTCATTCATTAAAGATATACATGCGAGGAATGCGACTGGAAATTGGAACGTACTCTGCAATTTGTCATTGTGATAGAAAAAAGTCGTGCCATACAACAAATACAAAATGAGCCATCGGTAATAAGCATGCACAGTATTTTGTCATTAACCTGTCAATCGTATTTTCGTGCGCATTTTTTCAACGGAATCATCCGCATTCCCGCATTCACAGAGGTTAAAAACGCAACAAAAAAGAAAGCCTGTTTGTATTTGATTTGCGTAATCAGGTTTTTTCACAGAGAAGTTAAGTCAGTGGAAAATAATGTGTTTTTTCAGATAAGTTGACTGGTAGGTAAGCTAAGGGAGTTCTGACTCTTTATCTAAAAAGGTTGTCACGTGGTATCGTGGTATCAGCAAGGTGGTTATCGATCCTGATAACAGTCAATTAATGTCGGTACATCAGAAACCTACCAGTCATTGATTATCCACGGTCGGTACAGAATAAATAGTTACATACTGACTTATCGACGAATGATAAATATTGATATTATCTTCATTGTTGTGTAGCCTCCTGATTTAAGTGCCTGATTACAAATAATTTTTCACAACTGCTCTTTTGCATATAAATTACCAACAGGAGATATCTACATATTCCAACATTATCGACTCTCATCATACAACTACACTTATTCAAAAAGTGGAATACCTACTTTGAAAACTTTCTTGAATTGTTTCGACTGAAACTAATTTTTTTATAATATCAATTACTTTCTTAAAATTCACGTTGGTTCGTTTAAAGTCACTTTTACAAAAGTAACATTACACATCTAATTACTCGAACAAAGTCGTCTCATGCATCGAACATTTATGACCTGTATTTAACGTGGGCTTGACTTTTATTTCGGAATAATTATAAAATAAGCGTAATGTTCTTGCAAACAAACAACCCGATTCAGTTATCTGACGAGCTGACATGCATTCCCTGGCAGACAGTGCCAGAGGTTACTGATAAAACGCCCTGATAATGCTTTTAAAAGTCGAACACAGGTGAGGGATAACTAGAGTACATATCTTATCTCCTTTTTCCACTGGCGTGCAATGTAATCTTATGATAAAATGCTCGTATGACACGAATAACAATACGATATATTTTTTCACAATCCTGATTTATGCAACACACTTTTCGCATGGAAAAATATTTTCCATCGTGACTAGGATTGCTCTTATCTAGGCTATCACGGAGGGAAAGTTTTTACTAAGAATAGCGTAGTGATTTTGATAAATTTTCTTTCTTCACCAGAAAATATAAGGTTTTTTTCATATTCTAAAATTTTTACTTCTAATTGCATGAAAGTTATATCTTCTCAACTTAGGATTTTAGACAAACATTTTATCAGATTGGCTGCAGCAATTTTTGAATTTATTCTGAAATTTTCTAGCGATTATGAGCATCATCGACGCATGCACGTGACATGGCTACCAATCAACTGCTCCCTCCCCACCTCCTCACCTCGAAACTTTTCTGCCCAACTTCATCCATAGGTCGATTATCCCCGCTTCCCGGGCACTTTATAGCACGAAATCACTATAATTACATCCCTTAATGAACATAATACGTATTCGTATGTGATTATACCACGCGAACGCGATAATGTGAAAGTGTTGAAAGCGCGGAAGCGTAAAAGTAACTACCGCTCGCAGGGTGACGAGAGCGCCGAATTGTGAAACGGTGCATTGGGAGCCGGCGACACCGCGATTAAAAACAGAACTCTGACACGTGCGCGGGATTTGGCCGCGTCGGGAAAAACGTTGAAGAAAATGAGATGCGAATGAAAAAAACAAGGAAAGTGGTCGAGCGGTTAGGTTGGAAAGACGTGGGGTTGGTTGGAGGTGCTGGGATCAAATCCCGTTGGTGGAAAGTCACTTTATTAAATCCAAGTCATTTTTGAATATTGGGAACTGATAATTTAACAAATATTATGGAATTCGTTTTTTTTGTCTTGTTTTTTTTCTTTGAATTCAAAATTTTCATGTGGAAAATGGTTACCATGTTTGAATATTTTCAGTATTTTTATTTCCGTGATATCAAAATCAATATAAAGCCAGTGGTAAAATTATTAACTATCATAAAAGTATTGACAGTTTATTACTTCTCATTTTTGAGAAATGAACAAATTCCGTTATCTGAAATAAAGTTGATTCATAAAAGCAGGCAGGTGAGAGACTTAAAATGCCTGAGTCTAAAATATATGAGTTGAAACAGGACTACAAGAAAAAAGCCAGGCCATGGTAGTGTTTATTTACATAACTTTGGTAAACGTGTGAGTAAAAAATTGAAATAATGCTTCCATTGGCTCACCAGAATGTATGAGATTGATTTGGATATTTTTTCGAATAATGATTGGAATTAAAAAGTCCTCACCTCACTTATTTCCATCGGAAGATGATTTTTTGTGGGATAGAGCCAGTGGAAAAATGATTAACTTTTATACAAGTGTTGACAGTTTATTACTTCTTATTTTTTAGAAATAATTTTGGCTATCGGTAATTCAATCGTTTTGCACCATTTTAATGGAATGGTTAATGAACTTATATACATTAAAAAAAATATAGTTGTAAAGTGGTCAAATAATTCCCAGGAACTGAGGACAACTAGGTTTGAATTCATAAATATAACCTGAATTTCAATTAAAAATCAATTTTTTATTACGTATGTATTTCTCAACTTTGCTTTGACTTAAACATTCACGAATAAAACAATCTTTGTAAGGCAATTTTTTCATATGAAATTCATTTTTTTTACGATTCCGTGTTTTTTTTTTTAGTCTCGACTTATATTGGTCTCTCTTCAAAAACCAACATCTCAACAATGTAAAAAATTAAAGACATTCTATGATAATGAAGTCATGATAATACATGATACTTTTTCTCGAGATATCATTTTTCACATTTTGATTAAATTTTTAATGGATTCTATTATTAAATTTTCAATTTTTCAATTTAAAATAATAGAGCTCATTTCTTTATGTTTCGACTGACTAAATATTCTATAACATCTATAATGAAGAATTTACAAATGTATCAGACTCGATAAAATAAAAGTATTATGTGAAAAAAATTCATGTATACTTCAGTAGCTAACAATTTAACAAGAGAACAAATAAAAACATTCTTTTACAATAAAAAGTTTTATTATATCCACATACATGATATTTCTCCCTAAAGCGACATCCTTTTTATACAGTTTGATTCATTTTTTTAATTCATCATTAAAGATTTTATCTCATTTTAGTCAATCAAAATTGAAAAAAAAGTGACTGGAAATATTTGAATTTCAACGACCTGGTTTTGAATTATGTCAAATATGTTTGTGTTACACTATAAAGCAACGAATCGTGAACTCTTTATAGATAACATTGTGGTAGACATGTTTGCACATTCAATGCTGAATCATGATTAACCGAAAATGCATCACGATTCGTCAAAAATACGTCAGAATAATCCTACTTTTTTGAACACATCGCATTCGATACAATCATTGTAACATCATTGACAAATTTGATTGAGCACCACGAGACGCACGTTGAAAGAGCATTATCGCACATTCATTTCAATATCGAAATGATTGCAGAATCATCGATGTATCTATTTTTCTTTGAAAAAAAAAAAAAAAAATAACTGGACTGAGATAAAAAGTGTATTATTGTTGCACTAATGACGCTTTCATGCATCAAACACAACAACACCTTTGTTGGCTCAAAAACTGATCATTCAAAGCACACTCACAAGTTAACCGACGATCGTATCATTTACACTCAAAGATGCATCACCATAAACCTACGTTATTTTCTGATTCTCGATTCAACTTTGATTGTGCAACAAAAACATGTAAGAATGCATAAATCATCGATACGTTTTGTTGTCACAACCATGAATGGCCGAAAAGTGAATGACTTCGAAATCACCCAACCCCAGCCTGCAATTAAATACCTCCCGTTTTTTTTTTTTTTTCGAACCCCATAGATGTTAACACGTGAAAAATTACGTTAAAAAAGCATGTACGATCCAGATTCTCAAATGCGCACGCATCCGGCGAAATTATAACAGTAGCAACCTGTCCCGCCGTGAATAACAAACTCCTCTCGTTGCGTTCGCGCGCGCTGAAATTGCTCGGTATCCGTATCGTCCCGATCGCCGGACGATGGAACGAATAATTCCACGGCATAAAAGCCCGGGCACGGTCCGCTCGCCGCAGCCCCAGGCCGAACAGGCGAGAACAGAGAGTCGCAATTTGCGTAATTACGATGCGAGCGCATCGGGGATATCTCGTGCTCCGGGCTTCGACTGCTTCTTATTACACGTGCCCCCTCGGCCTGGGCCACGTATTTTAAATCGCGTTTAACATTAATGTTGCGCCCTCGGACGGAATTGTTTTTTATTTTCTGGTATCATCTTCATTGTACCAGTGCAAAAATTTCGTCCCAATGCGGGCGCCCAAGAATATGTACATTTGTTCGGTAATTGAAACTGCTATTTGAAACGTGCTTAAGGTAAACATATTTTAAAAAGTATAATTTAGAGACTCCTACTCGAATTTAATGCACTTTCCATAATTAATGTATTAAAATATACCTGAAATTTTATAAACTCGATATTTGAAACATAAATACATCTATTTAATTAACCTAACCCAAGTGAAAATGTCACAATCTGACCCAAGTGCAAAAGACGCTTATTAGACATTTAAAACACTTTTAGACACTTGGACACTTTGGACATTATTTGGATATTTAAGACATTTTAAGACAATTTAAGACACTTTTTAGACAACTTTAGACACTATTTAGACATTTTTCGACTTTTGAGACACTATCCATACATTTTTAGACGATTCAGACATTATGAGATAATACTTAAACATTTGTAGACACTGTTTAGACATATTTTTAGACAATGCTCAGACAATTTTAAACACTGTTTGGGCACTTTTTTACATATTAGGGCATTCTTAGACACTTTGAAATAAATGAAACACATCTATTAAATGTGTACTAGCTCGAGACACCTACTTGATTTTTATAGATTTTTCACATATAGCATTTCAAATTTGTCTTAGATTTCACGCAACCAATACCTTAAGAAAAAAACATTAACGTTGCTCCCTCAGATGGAATTGTTTTTCATTTTCTGGTATCATCTTCATTGTACGAGTGCGAAAATTTCCTCCTAATGTGGGCGCCCAAGAATACATTTGTTCGGTAATTGAAACTGCTATTTAAAAATGTTTTAGGTAAATATGTTTAAAAAATGTATAATTTAGAGACTTCTACTTGAGTTCAATGCTTTTTCCACAATTGATGTATTAAACTGTATCTGAAATTTTATAAATTCGATATTTGAAACATGAATACATCTATTGAATTAACCTAACCTAAGTGAAAATGTCACAATCTGACCCAAGTAGAAAAGACACTTTTTAGACATTTTAGACACACTCTTAAATACTATACAAACAATTTCGACACTTGGACGTTATTTAGACATTATTTAGACATTCACATTCACAAGATCACAATTTAAGGCACTCTTAAGATATTTCTAGACACTTCTTAGACAATTTTAGACACTATTTAGACATTTTCAGACTTTTGATACTTTTGAAAAGTAAATAATATTTTAAGATGCGATAAAATCGAGGCAAGACTTGAAATTCGAATAATACCTTAAATTTAGTACTATTACCTTCAAGCATGCAGATCTTAAATGACACTTAAAAAACCAATTTAATTCATTAAAAAATATTTTTTGTTCAAACAACACTGTTGAAAATGTTCTTCAATTTTATACACTTTCTATTCGAAACGTATTGAAATGTACTTGATATTTCATAACCCAGCTATCTGAAACGTACGTTAGGTAAACATGTTTGAAAAATATATAATTTAGAGACACCTACTTGAGTTTGATGCACTTTCCATAATTGATGTTTTAAAATGTACCTGAAATTTTATAAACTAGATATTTGAAACATGAATACATCTATTAAATTAACCTAACCCAAATGAAAATGTTACAATCTGACCCAAGTCACAAAAATTGTCACAATATGACCTAAGTGCAAAAGACATTTTTCAGACACTTATTAGACACATTAAGACAATATTTAGTTACTGCTTATACGTTTTTAGACACTATACAGACAATTCTGGACACTTAGACATTCTAGACATTTTCAGACTTTTGAGATACTATTTATCCATTTTTAGACGATTCAGACATTTTTAGACACTATTTAGACATTTGCAGACTCTGTTCAGACATTCTTAGACAATACTCAGACAATTTTAGACACTTACTAAACACATTTTTAGACATTTAGACATTATTTAGACGCTATTTATACATTTTTAGATACTCTACAGACAATTCTAGATACTTGGACATTTCAAACATTTTAAGACGTTTGAGATACTATTCATACATTTTTATATGATTTAAAAATATTTTTAGACACTATTTAAACATTCTTAGACAATACTCAGAAAATTTAAGATACTATTTAGAAAATTTTAGACACTGTTTATATATTTTCAGACACTATACAGACGATTTTAGACACTTCGACATTTTTAAACTATTAAGATACTATTTATACATTTTTAGACGACTCAGACATTTTTAGACTTTTGAGATACTATTTGTACATTCTTAGACGACTCAGACATTTTTAGACACTATTTAGACATTTGTATACACTGTTTATACATTCTTAGACATTTGAGATACTATTTATAAATTCTTAGACGACTCAGACATTTTTAGACACTATTTAGACATTTGCATACACTGTTTATACACTCTTAGACAATACTCAGACAATTTTAGACACTTACTAGACACACTTTTAGACATTTAGACACTATTTAGACACTGTTCATACATTGTTAGACATTGTACAGACAATTTCAGACACTTGGATATTTTAGACATTCTTAGACTTTTGAGATACTATTAATACATTTTTAAACAACTTAGACATTTTTAGACACTATTTAGACATTTGCAGACAATGTTTAGACATTCTTAGACAATACTCAGACAACTTTAGACACTACTGAGACAATTTTAGAGACTTTTTCAATATTTTTAGACATTTTGACATGAATGAAACACATCTACAGCCCCTTGCCATATTATTAGATCCATGCTTAAAAATGAGGTTTTCCTGAGTTATAACATGTCAGTAGACATTTAGAAGGCTATTTTACGTAAAAACATCGAAATTTATTAATAATGCAACAAATGTTACCCAAAAGAAGGGTATATTACATGAAAATAAAATTTTTTTACATGAAAATACATTTCTTCGCAAAAATCAGTTTTTTGTACACCACCTCTCGCAGCTAACACAGCTTCAACGCGACGAGGCATACTGCTTATACAATTCTGAATTTTCATTTTGATCTCTGATTTATGTTTCCAAGTGTCATTAAATATATTGATCAAATTTTGCTTGGTTGTAGGGGCTTTCATCCTAACTTCAGATTTCAAAAACTCCCAAACGTTTTCGATGGGGTTCATGTCAGGTGAATTTCCTAGCCAGTCGAGAATATATAGTTTTTTCTTAGCTAAAAATATTGTGATTCTTTGTGCACGATGGCATGGCGCACCATCGTGCATAAATATTGGCTTTTCTCGTTTCTTGAACCATTTTTTCACTTGAGGTAGCAGCTGGGTTTTTAAAACTTTCTGGTACTTTTCGGCATTCATTGTACCTTCGACGACGTAAAAAGCCCCTGGTCCCTTGTTACTGATAACTGACCATACCATTACCAAAGGGGGGTGTTTAATGGTCGGCACAATGCAGTCTGGCTTATATTTTTCATTTGACCTTCGCCGTACGAACTGAGATTTTTCGACTAGTATTTGGAAAATCGATTCGTCCGAAAAGCACACCTGTGAAATTTCATTGAATTTAGACTCAACAATATTTACAGTCCAAGAAAACTTTATAATAATAAAATATTAATGTTTAATAGTTATATTGCATTTATTGACCTTTTTCCAGTCATCAATCGTGAAATTTTTGTATTTTTTTGCCCATTGGCATCACTTTGATATCATAGCAGGTGTAAGTCTTGGTTCGCGTGCTGGTCTACGTCCAATAAGACCCTCTTCTGCTAACCTCCGCTGCACTGTTCTTTGCGAAACTGCAATGCCGGCTTCAAAAACTTTTTTTGCAAGAAGTTTTATTGGCATTTTTCGATTCTCAGCGCAAATATTGCGGATTTTTCGGTCACTTCTCTCTATCGTGATTCTCCGACGACCGCACGCACCTTTGCGTTTTGCTTCCAGATCTTCACCAAGATCTATTTTTTGTTTTATACGTTGTACAGAACTTTGAGAAACTCCCACAATTCGTGCTATTTGGTATTGTGACATATTTTGTACTTCCAGCATGCCGGAAATTCGACCAATTGTTATTGGCGACAAATCAGACACTTTTCCCGTTCTGAAATTGTTTTTTTTTACATAATATGGCCCCAAAGTGGTAAATAAATACTTTGACATGTTATTCTATCAAAAATAAACTCACCTGATGGAATCGAAAGGAGTTCAACCTGTTCAAACACGTAAAATTGTTGAATTGCACTGTGAAATCGAAACTCTATTTCCTCAGGTTTTATGTCATTTCTGCGAAAATTAGCGTAAACAAACGATTACCAACATTATGAGTGTTAGAAAAACAAAAGAAAGTACCCGCGATATTTAAAAACTCAAGTTCTACCAACATATCAAAAAAAGTTCATAATAACAACAAGAAACATATGAAAAAAGAGAATTAGCAGCATTAATCTAATAATATGGCATGGGATTGTATTAAATGTGTATTACCTCGAGACACCTACTTAATTTTTTAGATTTTTTACACATAACATTTAAAATTTGTCTTAGATTTCATGCAACCAACATCTTAAGGAAAATACAGTTACATACACGAAATGAATGTAAAAGCAAATTTAATTCAAATATTTTTGTATGATTCCAATACATCAATGTATAAAATTTAATTCACAATTATGAGTTGAATTGATACACAGGTGTAAATATGTATTTTCTTAATGTGCAATTTTAGACACACGTGATGTATTAAATTTAAGACACCCGTATATTTTAGTTACATAAGCGTATAATATACGCTCATATAACAAAATATATATTATATATTTTGTATGCTTTTAATGCATTATTAATACAGGGTATGTGTAATGAGCGTTATACAGTTTTTCTTAAATTTAAGACAAAAATTTTGAACAGTGTGTGGCCTAGTCGTGACCGCTCATTTTGTTTAAAAGGGGTGTTCTCGGGCGAGGTGAAGCCAAGGCTCAAAATTCTTTTTGCCAAAATTGGCGATTGCGTCATGGTACGTAGGATATTTTGTCCGATTCTAGGCTCAAAGTCTGTCCAAATGTCAAACTTTGAGGTTAGAAGCGGACAATAGTACATTGTGTGCCAAGTGCAAGTTAAAGTTCAAAAACTACAGAAAACTACTCACGTGATAGGACAAATTACTGCATATCACGAAAAGTAGTCATAACTGCGAAAAACAATTTCAATTTTCGTTTAGTTTTTTATTTCAAAAACTTTTTTTGTAGTTTGCGTCTTATTTGTAATAGCTTTCTTCAGTTGTTGTACAAACAATTAGAGTTATGAACAATGATGATTTTCTATCCGACTCGATTATTAATTCTACTTCCTCTGTTTTATCTTTACAAAAATTGTGTCAGATTCCACAAATTTTTTATGAAAAATTCACGTGCACTCAAAAATAACGATAAAGAAATAATAAATAGTTATAATTATAGGTAATGATAATTTTGCCCTTTAACAAAAATTTTGCATTCAAAAATTGTTAATAATTAGGAAATTGGTACTTATTTTCGAATAACGAAAGCCTTTTTAATGGTGATTAAGTGTAATTTAGATCAAACATTTATAAACATTTCATTTGATGCTGATAAATATTTCGAGTGCAGAAGAATGCAACGAAACATAAAAAAATATGAGACGTTATTTAAATAATCTGCAGAAGAGACAAATTCACATAATATTTCAAAATCTTGAAGAAATCATTATAAATAAATAATTCAAGACCAAAATTGAAAAAACTACATAAGTAAAAAGACAAATTTCTGCACATTATGAAAAATAATCACAACTGCGAAAAACAACTTGAATTTTTTTTAATTTTCTTTATTTCAAAAAATTTTCGTTATTATATGTGTGTAATTTATAATGAAATTTCAGTGCTTTTTTCGAACTTTTTGATTGTTTTCGTTTCATTTTTCATAACTTTCTTCAGTTGTTGTATAAACAATTAGAATCATGATCAATGATAATTTTCTGTCCTACTTGATTATTTGTTCTGATTCCTCTATTTTATCGTTACGAAAATTGTGTGCCATTCCACAAAGTTCGATAAAAATTCATGTGCAGTTAAAAGAGTCACTGAAAATTTCCATATTTTATTTTGAAGACCCACAGCTTAAGCTAATGAAGACGCATAGCGGAACGCAGTTGCTTCATCTCCAAGTTTATGATCTGCCTTTTGACTAGATCCGATGGCATAAAATTTCATCGAGCGCGGAAAAAAAGTTCTATCGACCAGTCCGATACAAACTCGAACCGATCAAGTTTCCTGCCGAGCGCATTACGAGTTTTGATCAATTCAAGATAGATCAAAGTTTGCGCTGGATAATTATAGAACAGCATCTCATTGACTCGCAAATAAAAACAGTTTTGTTATTATTGAAGATATTTCCTTCTCCAACTAATTATGAAAACGATTGAAATTTTCCAATTTTCCTGATGATTTTCTATAATAGATTCAGAATTTTTCAATGAAAAACTTTTTCATAATCAAGTATCAAATTCAAAGTTGTTCGAAGTTTTTGTCACGAAATGACAAAAATAGTTTTTGTTCGAATTTTGAAGTCACTGTGGTTAGAGTTTTGTCTTTTTCCAATATTTTCAGTATTCTTCATATTTCCTCATTATTCATACAATAGAGACAGATATTTTCAAAAAAACGCTCCAAAAATTTTTCCTGCCTACGCCCCTGGTTCAGTGCAGTTTGGAATAATTTTCTTTTGAAGATTCATGGTTTTCGATAAGGAAAATACATAGAATTCTGTGTTTGTCTAACGTGCATCGGATAATTTCCCTCGCGAAGATACGAAAAATACGGGACTCAATAGCAGCCGCAAAGTAGAGGCACTTTCCGTCGAACATCACGAAAACGAGGTAAAAGTGCAATGCGTAATTAGCAGCGTGCCGAGCGGCAAAACTGAATCGCGTTCATCGGGAGGCTCGATAATCGCGGTAATTTATGCGCGCGTTGAGATAGGCCACGCGCGGTATAACATAAAGAAACTTTTGCAATGTCGCCCAATTAACGGCGAATTGGAGCGTTCGCGGATACAACGGCGAAGGGATTTTAACAAGTCTGAACTATAAAGCCATTTTTTTCGTAATTTTTTTTACGAGTCAATTTAAAAGTTCCTGGTCGGCCAGAGGAAAATTTATGCTAGGCATTTCGTGCTTTTTTTTAAATAAGTTGTCATTTCAAGCATGGTATAAACGAATTTCCTAGTTTGTCTATATTTTTTTGGGTGTACTGATCAAGTAACACTGACAATCTCTGAATAGATTGAAATTTCGATACTAATAAATAACCAGTCTCAGTGGCGTCGGAACAGGGGGGCAGGGGGGTCAGCTGCCCCCCCCCCCAAATAATTATGGTTAACGTCGAAAATTGAATTTTGAATCATGTCATTCTCTTTAAAAAGTACGTTCGAAAATTTTTTAATGTTCGCTCTATAGAAAAATAATGAAAAATCCAAAAAATTGTCGTCATAAAACATGCTGAAAAAGTTGACAGTTTCTGCAAAAAAATCTTTGAAATTCAGGAAAAAAATCATTGCCTGCCATTTTCAGAAAACTGATAGACTTTTGAAAAAGCTCAGCAGTTGGGAAAACTTCAATAGTCATGAAAGAAACTTTGTATTTTTGCACATGATTTTGAAAAGCTTTAGGTATACTTCAACCACATTAATTTTAATTTTTTTTTTGTTTAGTTCAAGTAAGATTCATGTATGGGTTTCAAAAAAATTGCCAAATGTTTTTAAACCAGTAATTTAATGAATCACTTCAATAATTTAAAAATAATAATTAAATCTAAAATTTGGTTACGGCGCCTCTGACCAGCCTGAATCATGACAATATTTAAAACATGATGAATATTTATTATAACGTAGAAACGTCTTAGAAATCGTCTTTTACTTTGAAAGTAGATTTTTTTCTTATGATTTTGTATTTATTTAATTTTCAGGATTATATTGTGTTAAAATCGATTTCTGTAAATATTTCTGAAATTAATGGAATGAAGCCTCAAATTATCATCGATACCGTGTATTTTTATTGATTTTTGCTGAATTGATGTTTTAGAGTTGGAGTATTTATGAATTCATTATATTTTTGATATATATTGTGTTTTTTTGTATTTACAGAATTTAGTAACATTTTCCGAAAGTTCTAGAAATTTATAGTTTTTTTATGAATTGTCATGTAAGTTTGTAGTTCGAGTTCTCATAATTTATTTTTGAAAAAACTATTTCAAGTACTTATTGTAAGTATTTTTTTAAGTACTTTAGAACTCTACATGATTTTTATTATTTGCATCAATGTTACTCATATTTTTGTCGATTGATGTAGAGATGGATGACTATAATAAAATGCTTTTGAATCTTAAGTTATATAGATTTTTATTATTTTTATACATTTCTGAAAATATTTAAAAAATTATATACCTACATTATTTTGTGCACTACTTATCTTTTAAAACGGTTATAAGATATTTTAAATTATTAGATTTTGAATTTTTTTAGGGGTTCCTAAATTTACGACTAGAACTTGATTCTATAAAATTCAAAATTTTGAAGATCCTACAGATTTTCCTGGAATAGTGAAAGAATCATATCTAAATGAATTTCAAGTATTTATGAATCTCGGATATTTTCAAGATTTTTCGTACAATTCGTTTTGCAAAACTGTCGTTGAATTTTCTAGTATTTTCATAAATTTTTAGAATTTTAGTAGACTTTGCTACATTATTCTAGAATTTCATCCTTTGATATACAAAGTTTTATATATTTACAGTTTCTAGCGAGGTATATTTATCAAAAAAAATATTTTCCTTTTCATATTATTTCGAGCTTTGTGAGTATTTTTTGTATTTTTTATGTTTCTTAATTTTCTGACACTTTTGTTGCTTTTGTGATAATATTTTAAAGATTGAAAATATTCAATCTTTTTTTTTCCTTTTAAAAATTGCCCTTTGAAGATTTTCTTTTTTTAAAAAAAAGATTTAAAGTATCCAATTCAAAAGTAATTCGATGCACTGAAATTAAAAATTTCAAAGATTCTTAAAGTTTCCTAGATTTCACAGGAAACAGTATCGTGATTGATTTCTGTATGTCATTAATTTCTACTACCTCCTTTTGCACTTTCTTTTATCGAAACTTCTTATTATTTCTAGTACATTAATGGCAAATATTGACAAATGTTGTCAAATCCAATGGATATATTGAAGTTTTAAAAAATTTTTTCTAAAAAGGACAATAGTCGAAACTGAAACACGATTGCAATATATTATAGTAAAAAGTAGAATACTTTTTTCCGAGTGCAAAATTTTGAAAATAAGTTGAGTTCTATGAATCACTCTGAGAAAAAGGAATATTCATTATAAATATCTCTATCTAATTTAATAATTTCATTAATATAAGTTAATATTGAACATCTTGCCATATTATGGTAACCATAACTCTTAACATATATCATGTCTGATTCTAGACAACCCAGACTGTATTGAACAGTATTTCCCACAATTTGATTGCATATTTGAGAAACTTTGTTTGAGACAAGCAAAAGTATCTTAAAACCAAAGATATGTATAATTCAAATTTTTTTCTTCCCTTATTTCCCGCAAAACTGATACATCATAATAAGTAAGAAAAATTGTTTTCTATCACATATGTTGTTTCTTTGTAAACATCAATTTTTGTTTTAAACAAATGCAAATATAGAAGAAACTAGTGTAAAATAGAACGAAATATTCGCAAACGTTAGCTCAACAATTTAATGTAACATTTAATGTATAATTATAAATATTTATGTTCTAGATGATCATCTTTGATCTATAACTCTGCGTTAGTTATTATTAATTTATCTACGTTTCTTTATAAATTTGTAATGTTCAATTCATGTCAGGGGATGTCTAGTTCAAAAATTATTTGAATTCAATTGTTTCCAATTCTTCAATAATTAGAAAAACTGTATAAATATTTACGTGAACTCAGAAATATTTGATTAGAAGTGCGATACATAGTTAACTTTAACCATATTGATTTTTACCTCGAATGTGTCTGAGATACAATGCAAATTAAGGGTTAATTTTACATGTATTACATATTGCTTTCGCCACAACCAAATATACGAAATGTTAGTTGTAAACATGCTCACTTAATATGAAACATATCTTTTTCCCATTGCAGAAATATCCAAATCCCAAGACGGTAAAATAATTATCACCAACGACATTTATTTCTAAACGTGCATATTTAATGTTGTTGGTGACAACGTATTGTTTAGTAGACGTATTTATACACTGACTGGCTTATGAGTTTTTTATAGAAAATTGGAAGAACCATTCATGAAATTTGGAACCCTGAGGAGGGGGGGGGGGATTCTCATCTGTAATTGTAGGAAACCCTTTCGTCGCATTTTTTCAACGCATTAGAGATTTTCGACATTCTACCGTAAATGACGGTAAATGACAGTCATAAATTACCATGATCTGATCGATTTTTTTCTGTAACTCACATCACTGGGCGCAGCCCCCCCCCCTCTTCCTCCATCATAACGCATCGTCTCTGTAAAACACTCGCTAAAAGTATGACATTTTTGTGACATCCGCGGGTTGATCCTGCGTGGATTGAAATACCACAGATCTCACGACTATCGGATGTTAATGACCCTAATGAATGTAATTTGAGCAGGTTTAAGAGCATTGACATTGCGATAAGCCGATATCCTCCCATCTCCCTATCGGTCGCTCCGGTTATTATTTATTTATGCACGAGCACAGCCAAAACCCGTTTGACGACGCGGGACCTTCACCACATCCCTGTCTGGGTCTAGGAAAAATCGGCCGATTAGTATCACGAAGCACGCAAACGCGCGTATGTTACAGAAACAGGATCGATGTTTTTATCTTATGTCACGAATTTTTGTCGCGACAGAAAAAAACCCGAATGCCGAAGCTTTCGGAGCATGGGTTCAAGGGTTGGAACGTTTTCCTTTGAGTGCACGAAAGTATCAATTGGGATTCGTGCTTTTTCAGCTCGATATTTTTCTTTCACGGTGCATTGAAACGTTGGCGAGTTGCGAGCGAAGTGTTGAAATCACTCGTGATCGACAATGCCTTTAGCATGCTCTCGCGAGGTTTCATAACGACTCGATTATTCTGTCAACCTTGATTTGTATCGGGCGCGAGATATCCCGGGAAAGCCGAGGAAATGGTGTAAAATGTGACATTGAATGTTGGAATTTAGCCGCGCATTGTGAGACCCATGCTTTCAAGCCGCGTTATGTCACCGTCGCTCCGGGCCGCTAGGATCATAAACAACCTTGCAAAACGCCAAGTATTTTCCATTCACGATGGGAAAAAATTTTTTCTTTGCGCAATAAAGTAAGGGAGAGCAACCTGCGTTATTTGTAACAGAATCTGAGCTCAAGGTATATTGAAAAATCAGGGGAAAAGGTTGAGTTTATTAGTTTAACGGGAAATTTATAGGGTATAACAATATCTCAATATTTACTGACAATTTTACTCAATTTATACATTCTACTATACTTTGATAAATTCCGCGTACGGAAAATCGTGAAAAAAATCCTAACCGGAAACATAAGAATCTGAAATTATGAAACTCAAATTAGGAAGATTCTATGAAAAAGGAAAAAATAGCGAAAAATATGGGAAATTGCTCTGAATTGAGATAAAATCTGCGGAGTAGGATGTTTTCGCGAGATCGCGAGGCAGGGTAATTAAATCCATAGAGATAGGATATCACGCGGGGAAGGCGATTTTCGTTGGGATTATCGAGCCCGCGGTAGCCGCTGTGATTTAAAAGTCGATCACACGAGAGCGCCTCTTATCAGTTCAATGATATCATTAGCCGGAGGCAGCGGCTCAAATTACCGGTTAACGCCAATCGCTGCCTCGGCTTCGGATGGATAAAAGTGCGCGATCGCAATAGGAATGCGGTGTTGCCGGATGAAAGGTTTTCTTACAAGAAAAAAATGTCGGGAAACTGTCAGATCTTTATTGCTCTTTCTAGAAATTAACGAACTTCAGTATAGCATTATATAGTAACTAATAATTCAAAAAATGTTCCCGAAAAAACATGATGTGTTCATCGTAACAAAAAGTTTTAGTTTTTACTGAAAACTTTGAATAATTTTTGTGAGAATAAAATTTTTTTTGGAAAAAGTCAACTTGGGATAATAGTGAGCAAAAAAAGTATAAATATTTTGGCTTCAAAAAGACTTTCTTAATCAGAAAGTTAGAAGAATTATGTAAATTGAAAATAATAAATAAAATTCAATTTTTTTAAATGGATAGATAAAAGTAAAAACGAAAATAAAGAAAAGTAGAAGAAAATAAAAGGACATAAAAGCAAATAAAAAGAAAAGAAAAGAACAATAAAAATAATTATAAATAAAAATAAGATAATGTTTCTCTCATCACCTTAATATGTCCTTATATATATATCTAATATTAAATAACTTATATTATATCGATTTCATATGTTTAAAAACTTGTGCGCCTTTGTAAGGTGAACCAGTCAAGCACTTGAGATCACAGGGTTGCATACGTGCAGGTGCTAGATTCTCAAATACTTGCAGAATCAGAATCAAATGAAGGAAAAGTTGCCACTATCCAAAATTTGTTAGAATTTTCGAAGAATTTGGAAATATTTTCGAGTTTTTGTGTTTTGGACAGTTTTTCGGCAATTTAGAAAGTAATGGCTGGTTTTTTGAACTTCTGAGTTCTTGACACTACAATTAAAATGACTATGTAGCCAATTTTTTTAACAATTTTAGCAAATTTTAACATTTTTTGAGATTTTCAACAGTATTAGAAATTTAACAATTGATATGCTCTGCATATCAAACAGTTTTATAATTAATTAAAAACAGTCCTAAATACTTTTGATAATTATGTAATAGTTTTGGCAGTTTTTATAGTTCAAAACAGGTTTATAAAACATTGAAACGTTTTATATAATTTTTAATTTTTTAGTTCTTAAGTTTTATTATTTATAACAGTAAAAAAGCTGCTAATAGTTTAATTTTCAAAGTTAGAAAAACGTTTCATAGGATATTTTTGAAAGTTTTCAGTTTTGAGAATTTGTAACATTTAACTGGCATTCTTCAGAGTTTTGAAGGTTTTCAAAATGCAATGATTTCGTCAAGTTTGACGTTGTCATGTGGAAATTTTATGATTTCATTATATTTCTACCTTTTTTACAGTTCATAACAGTTTAGACAGTTTGTATCAGCTTTGATATGTAAAACAAATAAATAATTTGCGATAATTCATCAATTTGTAAAGTTTTTAAAAAGCTTTCGACAGTTGCCATAGTTTCAAAACAGTTTTGACGATTATTTAAAAGAATTACAGCTATTTTTACTATTTTTTCGGATTTTCATACTGTATCAATATTACAGTTTTCGACAAATTGCGAAAATTATTTACTTTTTTTACAGTATTTCAAATTCTTAAAATTTTAGTTACGTAATTTTTGAGTCTTAACAGTTTTGATAATTCATAGCGTTCTCAACTTTTTAAGAGTTTCTCAGAAAATGTTTCATATTTTGTAACAACTTCGATTTTTGAACACTGTTTGACAGTTTGACATTTGTGAAAGTTTCGATAGTTTTTATAGTTACAAACACTTTTGAAAAAAAAAGTGACAAATTATAGTGATTCCCAATTTTGACATTTTGACAGTGCTGATCAAGAGTTTTAGAAATCTGATAAGTTTTTTAATATTTTTTTGAAAAGATTATATAGTTTTGACAGTTTTTAATATCTTTTTTTCACGTTCTTTATAGCGAAAGAAATTTTGAAAATGCAGTATTTCGTTATACTAAACAACTGTTCGATTCATTTTCAAATTTGGTAATATTTTTACCTTTTTCATTGTTTATAACGGTTTTGATAGTTGAATAATGAAATAATTTACAATACTTTTAATTTTTTTCATAGTTTCGAGAGTTCTCATAATTATCTTGACAATTATTAGCATTCATCAATAGTTTTGAAAGTTTTTTGCATTTCAAAAGCTTTTATGAAAGATTTTAAAATAAATAGCATTGTTCTACAGTTAATAATTTATAACAGTTTTTCAACTAAAAAAAGGACATTTTCTTAATGTTAAAAATGTGAGTTTATTCATAACAATCAATAAAGCAGTTGAAATATTTTAAGAAACTTGTATCTTCTGTACAGAATTTTCTAAAAATCTTTGGTACGTTTTAAAATATCTTGACATCCCTTAATTATACGTAACTCTCAATAACTCGGTTAGACTGACAATATTTTATTTATAAATCAAAAAACTACAACAATTTTCTCCACAACGAGTACTGTAACCGACAAAGAAGTGAAAAAAACAAAAAATATATTTACAATTTCCTCTCTAAAACAGTTTTCTGACTCGCGAAAACGACGCATTCCATTTTCACACGTTTTTTTAATCAATTCACAATTGTGTCACACATTACACTTACATACTACGCATACTTAAGTACACCATTTCTCGTATTTTTTTGAACGTCTGTCTCGTAAAAAAACGCTAATGCAAAATATGTACTCTTCACGGTTCGCGTAACGCGCCTTTATCACCCGCGCTTTATTACTCGCTCGAACAATTTATCAATTGCCAAGTTCAAAAATGCATCGAGCACGTCGCTTGATACGAACTTGGCACAAATAATAAATTAAAATCACGCGTTTTATCCGACAATTCAATCAACTCGATGCATAATTTCGAGGCCCCGCTGAACGTGATATGAATGGCGAACCAACCGTCCGATAAGGCGAGCGTGAGAGAAGTTGCCATTTCTCCCACGCTCACTTGACGTGTTGACACAACTTGCCAAAACTTCAGCGCGACGTGGAAGTTTCATATATCCACAAGGAACTGCAATTGAAGTTTCTTACAATGATTTTGAAACAGATCAGGTATAATATTTCGTGTTCAGGGCATTGAAAACTTAGAAAAATATGGAAAAAAGAGAAAGTTATTGTATATTGTTGCTTTTTAGAAAATTTGTAAAAATTAGAACATTTATTTATTACAAAAAGTAAATTTCATAGTCTATGTTGAACTTGAATGTCAAAAATAAATAAAATTGGACGATATATCACCGAATTTTCACCCTTGTATTGTAGGAGATTATAAAATATTAGTTTTCATCAGTATCACGTTTATTTTAAAATTTTTAATGAAAATCTCAAAATCGTCAGAAATGACATTTTTTACTTTGAACTAAGGAATTGAGAGATTTTGAAAAAAAAAGATTAAATTAATAGTTTTACAACGTTTCTATATTCTTTTTTTTGCATTATATTGCATTTATATTAATACTAAACAATTGCTTTCCTGAAATTATGAATTTACTTATGATCGACATAAAATGTAATTTAGAATTTCTATATCTATTATATATCCTATTTTTAATATAATCGTTGGAATTTTTATATATGTTTAAGTATGAAACAACTACATTTGTATTATTGAATAAAATTGTATTCCATTTTATGGAATTTCCGCAAATTTTAAAAGAAAACATTTTTTATTTATTTTCATATGTAAAATAAAAATTTCAAATATTTAATTATTCAATTACACAAGAAAAAATGGGAATTTAACTTTTACGATTTCTATGAATTTTTTGATATTTACTTTTAGAAAATTTTCATAAATTTATACTAGATATCACAGAACGTAATTTTTTCTATATATGTGTTATACATCTTGTATTCTACAATCTGTTCTAGATGTAATATAATTTTTTATAACCTATTATACAACTTATAAATTTTATATAATCTATTATATACCTCCTAAGCGTAAATTCATAATATTATTATCATTTATTAAAAAAACTACGATAAAAAATATTTAAATAAAACTTCTATTTCTTAAAATGAGAATTTTATCGTATTATGCAATGAAAAATCATGCCACAAAGAAAGAAAAAAGTTGTTGAAGTAAAAATAATATTCATCTTGATTTAAATAGAAAACCTTTTTTTCCCTGGGTATTTCATAATGTTAAATAAATTTTTTTTTAATACACCAGTCATTTGATTCATTTGAAAAATTTATGAAAATCAATAAATAAATGACTGGGTTATGGAAAAAATAGTTCTTTCATCACCATGTATAATCATAAAGTTACTTTACTTTTTTGCAATTTTATTCTAAACTTGAAAAAGAACGCGAATATTTCACGGTTTTTTCATTCCAATAGATCAAAATTTTCGTAAATAAATTTCCTTTAACATAGAGATACAAAAATCAGTGTTATATCATTCGGTTTTATTGATTTCAGACGTTGCATTGTGGCATATAAGGCAAAAAGACATCTTCGTCAGATTTGTTTTTTGACATTCCCAACCATATTTTTCAAACATGTGAATGAAACACCTTCAAAAATGCTTCAAATTCGTGCAAAAAAGGTTTAAATAATAAAAAAAAATTTCTTCGACTGATTTCCTCCCCTTTACACATTTTTCTATATATTCGCCTTTCCTGAACACGAAAAAAAATATCTCAACCTTGTTTCAAAAACACTCCCTAATTTCGTAAGACAGTGTTATTTCTGTACAAATGAGATTAGAAAACGTGGGTTAAACTCCGTTCGAAATCGTGGGCAAGCTCGTCGATCCCGGGATCTCTTCCGTTTTTCCAGGAAGCGTTTCCGGCCACAAAAGAAACCGGTAGAAAATAGATGACACGAGTGCACCGACGAAAGGAGCCGTCCAAAACACCCAGTGATCTTTCCAGTAGTTATTCCAAACGGCAGGAGCCAGAGATCTCACGGGGTTCATGCTGCAACCGGTGAAGGAACCGAACGCGACGCACAAGACGAAAATGCCACAAGCCACCCTTAGGGCAGACGAGTCGGTATTCGCTGAATTGCGTTTGTCCCACAAACCGCAGAGCATTAGAACCAAAATCCCAGTTGCCAGGATTTCGACGAGAAATCCCTGCCCGAGGCTTATTTTCTCGTGGATGAATGTGATACAGAAAAGCTCGGCTTGGGTTTCGTTGCCGGAGTGTAGAAGAGTCGTTGGTGTTATGGCCTGGAAATAATTTTTAAGATGAAATTATGCCATCAACAGAGTGAATTAACAGAGTGACATTTAGAATCCTTAATTTTACTTGCTCAAAAATAACAATAATCCTGGTTGTAAAAGAATTTTTTTAATTTCAATTATAAATGTACGAAAATGCTGAAAATGTGAAAAACTCTAAACACTTTAAATTTATTGACAAAGCAAAAGCTGTAATAAAAAAAGAAAGTAAAATATTGCATAATACTTGAATAAAACAAATAAGATGTAAAAAGTTTTTGTTTTTCGTTAATTCTTTTTGCAAGTATAATATTTAATCTCCGAAGATCAGATTACATGCATGTTATCGATTATCATTTCATTTGCTTGTATCTGAAAAAAGGAAACAATCTGAATGAAGTATACAATGTAAATCTTAACTTAATCATTTGCTTAATCATTAGAAGACATCGGAATTATTTTTCACCTAGAATATTAAGTGGAAGTAACATAATGGTACGCAAATCATCTTTTTAATGGACTAACGTTACGCCACTATGATGCAACAAGTTATTAAAATTCTTGAAAATAAACATATATCATGGAAACGATAAACGCAACAAGTGTAAGAAAAAAGTAGTTTTTATGAGTATTTTTTCAGTCCAAAATGTTTTTCAACTTTTAAAATCCTTAATTTTTAGTTCACGATTTTGCAGGTTTTGAATTGTATTCCAAATTTTAATTTCCGGTACTTCTAAATTTAAATAATTTCGAATACACGTTGTGTATTGAAATTAATTTAGGATTTTTCTCACCTTAATTAATCCATAACCAAGAAGGGCTCCGAAACATTGACTTAAGAAGTAAAATATTCCCATGGTCCAGTTTGTAACTTCCAAAACAATAGCTGCTACAGTTACACATGGATTCAAATGAGCTCCACTTACATGACCTACGCTCTGCAACAAAGAAAATACTTTTTTCTCACCGAAAAAAAGCAGCCTAAGTAGATCAAGCTAACAATATGAATATTCAAAATGTACATGTAAAACATCTACCTGACAAGTAAAGTTTCTCAACATAATATTTCCCATTATCCAAATCGTTTGACAGAACTATAATATACTTTTCTTCTCAATTTATGAGAAACAATTGGCACAACGTTTGCAAAAATAATTTTCACCCTACAAGAACTCCTCTTTGAAAACATCATGAAACAACATTACTTTATTACTGATTACACAGAATTTTTTTTTCATTCTTATAAATTATATATTAAAAATTGAATACATAAAAACATGGTAGTATAATATATTATATTTTAAAAAATGTAAGATTGATAAGAAAAATACCTTGAAAAATAAAACTTTCAACCTCAAGATTCTTTTCTTTTGATTTGTAAATTTAATTTTGAGAACTGAAAATTATAAGATTCGAAACATATTAAAACATGATTGGCTAAAAAAATTTACGTTGTCATAAAAATTTTTTGATTTTTCGGCAAATCATTAAAAGCTTTAATGAATACAGAGTATTTATCTACTTGTTGATGAGGCATTGAAATGATGAGAGAATGAATTTGATGAGAATAATCTTTCAAGTGCACAAAAATACTCTGAAATATTAATTTTCCAGAAGAATTGATTGTCGAATGCATTTAAAAATGAATTTCCTGTTTAAAATTAGTTAAATAGAAGAAAGAAAAGATCAATTCAGCGAACGATAACTTGATACTCTTGCCAGATGCATAAAACACAAATACGGTAGTAAATAATCACAGAATCAATAATAACTTGATAATTGTAACTAATTGGATTTTTTTTAATTTTAGATGGATAAATTAATCAATTAAAGAGATTGATTACAAAAATAATCCACACAAAGAATAATAAACAAAGAAACGAAAAAATTATATTCAATTTATAATCGATTGTAAGGAAAATTATTTTGAACGTTTGATGTTCTAATTACTTTGATTTCAAGGTTTGAAGAATGTTTTTCACTGGAATGAATTCCGGAGTTGTTCGTCAAAGGAATCAGATAAAAATTGAGGAAAATAATATTGCGTCCATAACGACAAGAAAAAAAGAAACAAAAAATGCTTTCATGAGCTATTGACATGAAGAAATCAACACGAACAAACAGAAAAAAAGAAATTCTATCTTCACCATTGACGAGTTAACTTGATTTAATCGTATTATTATTTATTTTTGTTCCATCTTATACACTGATTTTGCTTTTGAAAAATTATGTTTAAGATCATTAATTAATCCCTGAAGAATAACGAAAAACTTAAGATCAAAAGCTTGAAGACGATGTCGTTTAACATATTGCTATTATTAAAAATTTTATAATAAAATATAATGATTTCATACATGAGAACATAATGTAAGTAGTGAAATTTATTGTGAGATATAATTGGATTTAGGTATAAATTAGTAAATTATTTGAATGTCAATGTAATTTCTGATTAGCAGGGCCATCATAAATATTGTTGTTAATAAAAATACATAAAGATTTCAGATGAAAAATATTCATTTTATTTGAAATATTTTTCTTAATTCATTATTATTTAGAAATATTTCTTAGGGGGGAGACCGGGATATTATGAGCCACGGGGAATCGTGAGCCAGCGCCATATTTTTTCCCCAGTAAACCATGGCAGCTTCTATCATGGCATCTATCATGGCAGCTAATATTTCAATGATCAGTGAACATGCGCAACCACATCGTTATTTTGCTCTGACAATAAATAAAAATTTGTTGCTCTCGAAGTATCATTTTTACTTCGTGAGAGTTCTATTATTGTGACAAATCTCTGTGAATCCATGCAAGTACCTATGTTTATAATATTCGTGTGACTTGAAGCTTTTAAAACAAAAAAGAAATTTTGCATAAACTTAGCATTGCATAATTTATTTGCGGCCGTTTTGTAAAAAAAGGGGTTCGGGGAATTGTGAGCCACTCATTTTTTGACATTTGAACTAACTTCATTAGTTTGATGTTACATCATATACTTTATAATTGTTTTCGCAAAATATAAGCACTTAACACTTGCAACGCCTGCGTTTGGGCAATCTACTTGAAATGCATCAGAATGACCACTAGTTATTGGACTCGCAAGCATTGCATTACAGATTGATTTTCATCATTTTTCATTTTTTTTCTTCTTAATTAATAATTATTCTACCATTTAGAAACATAAATTACCATTTTGTAACAAAAGTGCTATTTTTTTTTAATTTTAAAAGTGGCTCACGATTCCCCGAGATTTTCGAAACTTGAGAAAATGCAAATTTTTTACAATCGTCTGGGAATCATCCAATTCGAAGATATTCGATTGAACTATTGCGACTAAAAGAAAGGTAACTTGTCATTGTACAACATCCTGCGTTGAGATTTGAAGCAAAACTTGATTTGATGGCAGTCTGTTGAGCATATAAAAAAGTGGCTTATAATACCCCGGTCTCCCCTACTAATGTAATTAATGACATTTTCACTAACCACATTAGTAGTTTCAAACTCTACTATTTAATTAGTAGAATTTTTTAAGTGGCTGATGAATAAATAGATTCTCGCTATTTCAAAAAGTAATTTGATGGTAAAAAAAAATGTTAAATGACGAAAGTTTGAAAACCAGCAACAGAAATTGAACTTCTCATTAAATTGTTTATAATAAGAACGGAGCGATATTGCAGAAATATAATTAAAAAATTTTCTCAGTTTACCTGTACCGCAATCATGACCGCGAATGCAAATGAAAAAGGAGCTTGCCACGAAGCAGGTGGCCCCGACAAGCTCCCTAGGCATCCCAGACAACCCATGAAAAGCAATAGCGCGGTCCCGATGACTTCCGCGACGCTGATCTTCACTACTTCCATGACCTTCATGTCGCTGCTCTGATGTCTCACAGCTCGCTGTAAAACAATAAAAATTATGGCCCTCGATGACATTGAAATCCCACATGACATTACACGAAACTGGTCTTTACACTCATTATGTGATCTATTGTTTCACTGATTTTTTGAGCTCTGTTCTCGGCTTGTACACTAGGCTTTTCCACTGATATATGAAACATTGTTGCAAAGTTTCTATTCGAATCAACGTTTCACTTCCACGTTGGATATTGGAACATTATTTATCCCACGTAACTTGACGCCTAACGCAATATTGACTGCCGAGGTATCGCATTCAACGCCTGTATTCTTTAACAATGCTAATGAATCTGGTGAGAGATTAGATGCGTCCGAGCGGGAGATGCGTATTCTTATCGCCGCGAATTTATTTTTTACCTCGTACTTGAGCCTTGAAAGAAAACTTAACGGTGAAATCTTTTTCTTTTATTAATTATTTTCTCTCAATTCTGTCATTGAGAATGATCAAAATAGCTAATTTCACTCTCTAAATCCATAACAGTGAAGTTTCACTGAAATTCAGTGGTTTTTCACTGATTCGCGCAACCAAAAATGAGTCACTGAAACTCAGTGGAAATCCACTGAAGTTACTAGTGATCTTGTAACCACTGATTTGCCAGTGGTAGTTTGACTGAAAAATCAGTGGTTATCTCACAGGAAAATCAGTGTTCGTTCTACTGATAGATCATTGGTTACTGAATTGAGTGATTAAATTAATTGATTTTACACTGATTTACATTAACTATCACTGAAGAATCAGTAAAATTCTACTGTTTGACAGTGGTTGACTAAGTCACTGGAAAAATCAGTGCAATTTTCACTGATTTGAATTCAGAGAGCATGTCGTGCGCCATTTTCTTTTTAATTTTTGTTCAATTTCACAAACTTTTTCATATTGCCTCACCTTCCCAAAAATTTACCTAGTTTGAGAAATTTTGTGCATTTCAGAAAATTTTCGAAATTTTAGGGATTGACAAATTAGCTTCTATGATTTAAGCGACTAGGAATCAAAAAATATTATATTCTAATGTAAAACTTCTCAATACAGAAATAATCCATAATCAATTTTTTACATTTGTAAAACGAGAAGTCTCAATTTCAGAATGTGACGATAAAAAAATCTTTCTGTTACTTATTTATTTATTTTTTTAAAATATTTATTTACTCATCTTAATAATTTTATTTATAAATCTTTCCACTGTTTATTTATTCAAAAATTATTTCATTGATTTATTTATTTTCAATCCATCTATTTATTTATTTATGCATTCATTTATTTATTCATTTATTCATTAATGAATTTTTTAATTCATGAATTTATTTACTCATTCATACATACATTTATTTTATTGATTCATCGATTTATTTATTTGTTTATTTATTTAAGAATGTTTTCATTTATTGAATTATTTATTTATTCATTAGCTTGTTTGTTTATATATTTACTCACTAATTAATTCATTTATTTATATCTTTATTCATTTACTTACTCATTTTTTTATTTACATCTTCATTTACTTATTGATTTTATGATGTTTTCATCTTCTTTTTCACTCAACTATTTATTTATCCACTTATTTTTACTCATTCAAAAATTATGAACTATTTATAATTATCAATTTATCTTTATTTATTTCTTCATTGATTTATTTATTTGTTTATTCATTCATTCATTTATCTATCTATTTATTAATTCATATTAAGTTATCTACTTATTTAATATAGTTTATTTATTCATTCATTTATCTACTTATTTATTTATTTATTCATTAATTTATAAATTTATTAATATTATGAATAATTTTTTCATTTATTCATTTATATATTCATTAAATCATTTATTTATGCATAAGTTCATTTATTTATAGTTTCTTTTTGTATTTATTTATTTATTTATTTATTTATTTATTTATTCACTTATAAACTTATTTATTCATTCATGTATTTATTTATTTATTCTTCTATTCATTTATTTATCTATTTATTCATTTATTTGTTAATTTATTTATTTATCCCTGAATTTATTAATTACTTTTTTAATGAATAATTTTTTTATTCATTCTTTTATATATTCATTAATTCATTTATATATGCTTTATTACATTTATATATTGTTTCTTTTTTATTTATTTATTTATTTATTCATTTATTTATTTATTTATTCATCTATTTATTTATCCATATATTCATTCATATATTCGTTAATATTCATTTATTCATTAATTTATAATTTATTTATTAAGGAATAATTTCCATTATTATTCATTTATATATTTTTTTATTCATTTAATTATGCATTAGTTCATTTATTTATTGTTTTTTTTGTATTTATTTATTTATTTATCTATTCATTAATATTCATTTGTTTATTCATTTATTTATAAATTTATTTTTTCATTTATTCGTAGATGTATTTATTTGTTCATTAATTTGTTAATTTATTTATTTATTAAAAACTTTCCTTATTTATTTATTTATATATTCATTTATTCATTTATTTATGCATTATTTTATTTATTTTTACTGTTTCTTTTTGTATTTATTTATTTATTGATTCATTTATTTATTCATTCAATAGTTTATTTATATATTTATTTATTTTTCTTTGTTTATTTATTTATTTATTTATTTATTTATTTATTTATTTGTTTATTTATTTATTTATTTATTTGTTTATTTATTTATTTATTTATTTATTTATTTATTTATTTATTTATTTATTTATTTATTTATTTATTTATTCATTTATTTATTCATTTATTTGTTTATTTTATACATTTATCTACTTGTTAATTTATTCATTCAATTATTTTTTTTATATTGATTTATTTGTTTATTCACTCACTTATTCATTTATTTTATTTATTTATTCAGTTTATTTTTTGTTTCATTATAAATTTTTTTTCAACGCTATAATTTTCCCCAAGTTCTACTATTAAGAATAATAAAAAAAAAAACTTTATGTATTCAAAAAGGCTTTTTTTTATTCTATGCATTATTTTTTTCAATTTTTGTGAAAATGCCAGAAATTTTTTCATATTGCCAGTACCTTATAGGAGTTTACCTATAAAGTTTAAAAATTTTGTGGATTTCAGAAAATTTATGAAATTTTCATGATTAACTAATCCAATTAATGTTCGCATCTATGATTATTGTGTCCAGGAATTGATAAATACTACATTTTTCATAAAAATTCTTAAGTACAGGAAATGATCCATTATATTTCACATTTGTATAACGATAATTTTCAATTTCAGAATACGACGATAAAGAAAGAAACGTATGCCTGGACTCGGTGAAAGGACCCTAAAAAAATCAGATTTCCACTTTTCGATCATCATTCCCAAGGATGTGAATAATTTTTTTACACATCCTGATACATTATTAAACTTTTCGAAAAGGAAAATAAAACACAAACAAAGAGAAGTTTACATAACATGATTTTGCAACGAAATATGGAATCAATTCATTATGATAATTTACATAAAGTCGAGGAGTGATAATGTTAATTATGCAATGGTAAAATGACGTGATCTGTTTAACAATGCTAATTGTTTAAAATGAATCGGGATTACGACTTTAATGATCGTGAGAAGTAATTATGAAAAAGATAATTAGAAATTTACAAAAAAGATGATGAGAATTTCCTTGCGAATAAAGTCGCTCAAAATTTGAAAAAGAAAGGGCATTTATTTTTATGTTTTTTCTCATTGTTAGTTGCAGAAAATGAAATCAGTTGAAATTGAGAAAACTCATGCTATCTCGAATTTTCCATATTTTCAGAATTTTATGATCATTTACTCGCTGTTTTGGAATCGAACATAAACTGAAGAAAACTATCGCTTGCGAATTTCATCAATCTCAGAGATAGGTCTTTGATCAAGCCTCGATCAAAAATAAGTATTTGATAATCATCAAAAGTCATCGCAATTATGAGCAATTACGATTATCGCGGTAGAAAATACAGAAACAATGAGCAATAATTTTTTTGATTGATATGCCATTTTCTTGAATTCTTCGAATTTCTCACATCGTTTTATAAATCAAAACGTGACATGAAACAAGAAAATGTAGGAAATCACGTTGAAAGATATTTTTTTTTTCTTCAACATTTTCTATCTACGTTTCGAAGTTATTTAAACAATGAAACTACTTTTTACCTTTTCCGTAAACTTCTAAAGATCGTCATTATTTTTTTTTTCTTTCAAGGACAAAAAATGATTCAGTTTTTACGCTTGGTTTCTCGAATTCCCTGAAAAATTTTAAATACGTAAGTTGGTTTTTCAACAACTTTTTTGGTTTTTACAAATTTCGAAAATTAAATGACTTTGAAAATCGAGAAACCAAAAAAGGATAAAAAAAATAATATACGTTAAAAATATGTCACTTGCAATATTGCAAGTTTAAAAATCGTGTTTATACTTAAAAATTGCTGAGTTTTAACAAACATCTTTTTTTTCCAATTCCAGGAAACGGAACAGATAAGTAAACATAATTTGCGTTTTGAAGATGCATTTTTTAAAAATTAAAATATTCATTTCAAAACTGACTACGTCAAATGGCAACATAAAGATAATATTCAAAATAAATATAATCGGCAAAAAAAAGATAGTGAAACGTTGAGTTAACAATATGCAAATTACAAAAAATTAGAAAAAATTTACAAACAAAATATTTCCATGTTATCTCTACTTTTTTTTTACTGCCACTTCTGCATTTACATTTTGAACGATTTTCTTAGAGTTTTTCTCCCATCACTAAGAATATAATATGCTTGCAGTCACGTAAAGTACTAAAATTTCATCTCTTTGCTAAGTCATGAAAAATATAATGATACATGACTTCTTGCGAAGCGAAACTCCTCCAAACTCCTACGTAAGTATATTTTTGTTTTTTCAAATTTCTGGATTCAAGTGAAGTTTTAGATACGTATAACGAATTCGACATAATTTATGAATTTTTTCACATATTTAACTAACGATTTTTCATTTTGTTTCAAAGAAATAGTAAATTCTAAAACTTGGCAGAGTTTCAATGTGTACATGTATTTTGATAATAGTTTCATTATAATTTATTGTATAACACTTATTAGATAAATATATTTATTTATTATTCATTTATGTAGAAAATTAGCATTATTTTGAATCAGGGCTTGTTTTTCACATTTTAGGTTAGTCAAACACGTAACAATTAACTTTTTTCGTTTTTTGGCCAGAAGCAGAAGTACAATTTGATTCGTGGAAGGGAAATGATGTTACGTATGCAACGTCCAAATCAGAAATTTTTCAGATGTCCAAAAATTGGTTTCATTTTTTTTTTGATTCTTGAAAGTGAATTCATATAGTAATGTAATAAACTATTAAACATTATTATAAAGATCATATCAATTATCATTAAGTCATCACAAAAAACTAACATACTCGTTAAAATTTATCTCCTTTCATTTTAATATTGTAATTCAAAATACTTCGCAATTTAATGTAGTAAATACCTTGTACATCCTCAAAAGTTAGAAACATACTTTTTAAATTCCTTAATAAGTATTTCAAAATCGAAAGACTGCCTTGATTTTACAGAAAATAAAGGATATATATTCGATATCATAAATAATATTGCTAATTTATTGTGCTTTGTATCAGATGCTGATGCGAAAACGTTTAAAGGTAACATAACCTCTTTTGGACTTTGCTTAAGAAATTCGACGAAATTAAAACATGATCTAGAATCGATAAGCTACAATATTCCCCTCAACGAATCTTTCACTTTTAATTCAACAATAGCAACATCGAAGAAACCGGCATGGAAAACATTAAAAATCAGCTATATACATTATTCTTTCAAGCTAAACCCTGGAAATGTAAAAGGAGAGGTTAAACTCGAAAATCCCTCAAACGAAGTGAAATACAACTTCAAAGTGATAGGTCTATCTGCTTATGTTTCTGGAATAGCGCACAAAATTGACACACTTGGACAACCTTCACGACCTTTTAATTTTACTTCCACTTACTGTTAGAAAGAAGTTTTTTCCTTATCATTAAAATATCGTAATTTCACGCAATAATCTGTAAATTATCTTTTGATAGATCCATTTCCAATCGATGGATCAATTACTGGTTTGAAAACTGGAAAAGAAAAAGAAATCAAACTAAATAGCTGTTCGATCGCACGACCAAAAAAAATAAGGGTCGTGTAAAAGTTTTAGGTAAATTTAATTTCTTGAAATACTTTTCATCATTTTGCATCATATGGTTTTTTTTTAATTTCCATTGAATAAAAGGAGTTTGAATATAATTTTATTATTGTCACAGATTATGGTGAACTTTGGGATGCACGTGTTGTTGACACGATTTCAAACCTGTTAGAGAAATAAAACGACCGAATCATAGACCAAATATGTGCCAGTTTGATAGGGTCTGATATTTTCAAAAAACCATGTGAAGAGCAATTGGAAAAAACGAAAAACATTCTCGAGAATATACAAGGATTGCGATTGTCAGGAAAGTTTTGATTGGTGGATTCATTTCAACAAATCGTTAATAACTGATGTACTTTTAATATTTTTAGTTTATTTATTTACTTATATTTACCTATTTGTATATATTTATTATATTTATTTATATTTATTTACTGTGACAGAAGAAAGTTTGCAGAGTGTTTTTGATTTTACTGAACAGGATTTAATAAAACACTTGATCCTTATATATCATCTCTATTTAATTTGATTTTTGATCGAAATATATTTTTTTCTTTCGTTTAATAAAATCAGAAAATCAGAATTTTTTTTAAAAATTGCTGCGGAACATTTTTTTGTCTTGAGAGTAATGATCATATTTTTCAAATTCGAAAGAAATTTATCAGGTGTACAATAGATTAAGTACGTACGTTAATTTATTATATTGTTTATTATATTATTTATTATTATAATAACAAAATCAATACAGTGAAATTATAATCATATGTTTTTTTCAAGAATTTTAAATAAAAGAAACAAATATTATATATTGTTTGTTGATTTGTTATTTTCGTTATTTATTTATACTCTCTCTTTATGTTAAAAAAAACTTCACTTCAATAACTTCTTATGTTCTACTGTATTACCATATACTACTTTTTTAAAATAGTAATATAGTAGAATGAAAGAAATTTCTTTTTGTGAAACTTCTTATGCCCCTTTATAAATAGTAGGAACCTCGGGGCCAGAATTAGCTTAACTTACCTACTCGATACTTCTTAAAAATAAGTCATATTTTATCTTTTTGTTTCTTGATGATTTTTTTCCGACATTTTAGTTAATTCATTGCTGAATAATATTCCAAAATAAATTATAAAAGCTCTATTTTTTGAATCACCTCAAAAAGGAAATAATTCTTAAAATGTCCTTTTTTTGTTTTATATTGATTACACCGAGAAACCCGTACAGCTATAACCAGTATAAAACGTAGATGAATGTATAAAGCAATGTAAAGTCGCCGCACGTATTCCTTAATGTTTTCAAAACCTTAGCTACTGTTGTTACAACTGGAAACAGCTCGCCACAACTTTACTTACACTTGTGACGAGCTACAGTTGTGACGAGCGTAAGCTGTACTTGCTTACACAATCTTGACGGAATTTAGTCATAACCCTCAAATGACAGCTGCTTACACGATATAATAGTGGCAACAGCTGTACGGGTTTCTCGGTGTAGAACAATAACTTCAAGTTTTGGTGGTAAATATTGTTAATGTAGATAAAGAGATATTTAGTCTCTTTTAATTGCTTTCTTCTAAATTTTTGAATTTAAAATTTTTTTAAATTTAATTTTTTTTAATTTAATTCAATATCGTAATACCCTATTGTAATAACGTCATTGTTATTTAAATGACAAGTTTGCTAAGACTTCAAAAAAATATCAATCTTTCGCAGAGAAAATTTGAAGTAAAAATAACTTTTTTTCTGAAACTGCGAATTCGACTAAATTGTATATAAGATTTGTAGATAATTATGTGTGTTTGAAAATTTCTATTTATATACTTTGGTAACAAAAATAAATAATTTTACTAGATTAAATTAGGGAAGCAAAACCCCATAGTTAAGGATTTTCGTAGAAACCCATAAAAATTTATATGTTTTTTTTCCTGAGAAAATACTTGGCGGAAACCATTTCGCAACATTTTTCAGAAACCTAAACCGAAATAACACCTTCAAATAATGTCACCTTTACACACTGATTAACTCGAGTTTTACGAAGTAAAATTATGCGCTCTGGGGTCACGAGTTTCCAATTTCATTCTTCGAGAATGTCGCCAGACGCGTGTTTTAGACGACGAGAAATTTCTAGTATTTTCTACAATATTATGGAGTAGATTTTAAAAAAACGGAGGCAAACACAACAAATTAGAAAATTCAAAATTATTACACATTTTTATGTTTTGATTCAGTTTCAGAATTAAAAATATTTACTATTGATGGTCATTCAAAATTTTTGGAATTTTTTTTTGCTAGAACTTTTTTTAAATAAGAATTCTAATAAACTTTTCAAAATTTACTTATAAAAACATGCATTCATAGTTATAGTTATATTTGTTCAATATTTAATTTAAATCCAAACTTTTCGAAAAATTCAATCCTAGATACTTTAAATATTTAAAACAAAACAAAAACAAAACAAAAAAATATCAAAAAATTCACGAGAAGTAATATTTGGGAAAACTGTTTTCAGAATCACACGAAGCGTTGGAAAATTGTTTCCATCAGAATCAAAAAACGTGGAGTCATTCTTGCAAACAGAATCACTTAAGTCATTTCAAGTATGCCTGCAATCACTTCAATCACCAAGTCATCATGTAAGGCAGAAAAATTCCTTTTACAACAGAAAAATGCAATCTATTTCAGACTTCTG
Source organism: Platygaster orseoliae (assembly GCA_030522825.1). NCBI lineage: Eukaryota > Metazoa > Arthropoda > Insecta > Hymenoptera > Platygastridae > Platygaster > Platygaster orseoliae. The sequence continues at coordinate 36,784 of JAPYZL010111194.1, forward strand.
ATCATCTGTGATTTAAACATTTAGGAATAATTCATGCCGGTTGAAAAAAAAAAAAAAAAAAACTTTCAACCAGATGCATATGTTGGCCATAACAAAATATAATTAAAATATTATAAATCACCAGAAAATAGGGAATTTATGTTTGATAATCTATTTTTTCCTTCAACCCTATTTTATTCCTCAGCCACTTGTACACAAAAAAACTTCTTCGCTCTAGATACATAACGTACTATTTTATTAATAACCTCGGGAAAAAAATGTTATTTTCACGTACATAATTTAATGCATTTTAAACACAATTCCATTTAAACTGAATCAAACACATTCATTTGAAATATCGGAAAATAATTTTGAATTTTCAGCCAAGCTATTAGTTAATTTGCTAATTGTGTAAACAAAAAGATAACTGCATGATCAAGATATTTCACAGTAGCTTATCATAATTTACTGACGTTCCTTTTTTATCTTGCATGAGATCAACAATGGAATATTTTACTCACATGTAGCAGATTCATCTCTGACCGTCAAAATAATAAATAGATCGATTATGAAACGAGCAAACAACGTGTCGCAATTTGCGAAACAAGTATCAAAGTGAAATTAGCTTCTTGTGGTATGTGTTTTTGCAATTTAACACTTGTCTAGCTTTTGTTTTTTATACTTCGATACTCACATCACGGATATAAATTTTAATTGATGAAAATTAGAGGTTAAACTGATAACTCGAAATTTTCCATTATTATTCTCAACATAATTATTCAATTAAACTTTAAATATCATATCGCTTTTTCAATAAACATTTTCTAATGTTGTTTATTTAGATAATTCGAATCTCGGAATTTTAAAACTTGAAAGTTCATTAGATTGACTTCTAGTGGATTTACATTCATGATATGCTAATATAACGACTAAACCAGTCAAAAACTTTTCATTTGTTTGGATGCAATAAATATGTAAATATTTGTACTCTAAAAATTTCAAGTTTTCTGGAAGTTCAATTTAAAGTTTTGTGACTTGAAATTAAATATTTATATCTGTGGATGCTTGTCATGAATGACACAAAATTTTTGTATTTTGATACGATGATTTGAAAGATTACTGATGAAAATTTCATATAGTTTTGTGCTGATTTTAGAGATTATTCATGAAAGATTCAGAGAATTAAATAAAAACTAATGGTCAAAAGTATACAGGGTGTCCCAAGTACAGTGTGACAGCCGAAAACCATAGATTCCTTATAAAAATCTAAGACTTTTTTTCCTTTGCCATTTTTTATAAAACTTAAAATTTAAAAAGGTTATAAAGTCAAAAAATTTTATGATAAATGCCCTTTATTGACAAGTGGGGGTCAATTTCACGGACCAAACTTTTCCCAAATTTTTTTCATATTTTTCTGAGTAAAAAATTCCTTTGCCACTTTTTGCAAAACTCAAAATCAAAAAAGATATTCGAGTTAGAAATTTCAACCAATCAGATTTACCAGATTTCAAACTCGAATATCTTTTTTCATTTTGAGTTTTGTAAAAAGTGGCAGAGGACTTTTTTACTCAGAAAAATATGAAAAAAATTTGGGAAAAGTTTGGTCCGTGAATTTGACCCCTACTTGTCGATAGAGGGCATTTATTATTAAAACTTTTGACCTCAATAACTTTTTAAATTTTGAGTTTTATAAAAAATGGCAAAGGAAAAAAAGTCTTAGATTTTTATAAGGAATCAACGGTTTTCGGCTGTCACACTTTACTTGGGACACCCTGTATAAATAGTTTTGGGTTAAGAAATTTTTTGAAAATTACATTTTCCAAGTCACTTTGCAAAATAAAAGATGTTCTAAACTGAATTTTTTGACTTCTGCGGGAGCTATAGAAAAAATTTCTGGGAAAATTTTTAATATTTGTTTGAAATTCCCTTTTGCTACATTCAGAACATTATAAATTTAAACATGATAAACATAACCGTAAAATTAATTGGGATTCTGGAATTGTTCTAATTTTTAGTTGTTGAGAAATGTTAAATTTATTCTATGATTTTTAATGAACTCTGAGATCATCGTAACTTACGGAACATGAAGAAAAAAATAACATCTTCTTATTTTCACTCCCTAAAAACCTCAAACATATAAAAATTTATTATCCAAAATCCGAATAATACATTAAAAAGCGATACATATTTCAAAAAATTGCTGAAAATACCTACATTACATATAAATTTCACGAAATATTTTAACTACTGCAGTATATATTCAAATATATAGATTTACTAAGTATTTTAGAATCTCTAAAAAATTATTTGATTTCATTGTAAAAGTTTTAAAAAATATCTAATCAAATGTTAAGATTTTTCGAATTATTCTTTAATTGTTACAAGCTGTTAAAAACTATAAGGATTGTTAAAAATTTCAATACTGTTGTACGGCATTAAGAATTAAAAATAAAAATCAGAATCATGCAATGAACTTACGTAATTAATATTTAAACTGCTTTAAAAACTATCATAAATTTTTTAAACGTTATAAACGACTCAATTAATACACTATCAAGGCTGTGACAAACTGCCAAAACTATTATGTATTTTGAAAAGAAGATAATTGAACAAATTTGCAAAACTGATCGAATTAGTGAGTAAATAATGAATATTCTAGAAGGTTTTTTAAATTCTTACAACTGTGACGAGTCTCAAAAGTTTAATAAACTATCGAAAACTTTTTTATAATATCTTATATAATACTTTCCAAGCTTACAACAAAACTGTTGATTACTGTAAGAACTGTTAAAAACTGACAAATTTACAGAAGTTGTAATAATATTATCAATGGAATTGAAGTAATTGCAATAAACTTATCTTAAAATTATTATTTAAACTGTAAAAAAAATCACACATTAATCAACAATAATAAAATATTAGACTCTTGAAATGACAAAACTTTCGAATTTTCAAAATATCTAATACTATTATGACTACCAAAAAAATGTCAAGAAACTGCAAAACTGTTCGTAAACTTTCAAAAATGTGAATACTTCCGAAAAAGTTGAAGTTATACTGAAATCTTTGCAAAATCTACCAAAACTAAAAAAAAACTCTGGATATCTTTTGAACATTTCTAAGAAATTTGGATGGGGAAAACTTTTTACAACATTTTTAACATCTCAATGCAGGCATGAAATATTTCCAGTGGAAATGGACATTTTCTGTACACGAACAAAATGTAAGAGACCAATTGGAAATCTATCCATAAAAACATGAAAAAAAACTCAATGTTTGGAAATATTTCGATACATATGCATGGAGATTTTTCATATTTTTTTTTTTTTTTTACAGTTTATGGGTTCCCCTGATTCTGATCAAAACAGTAAAAAAAAAATTAATATCATTTATTTGGCCCGACTTGTTTGAATTTTTGACCATTAAGTGCAAAAAAATGATAGAGTGAAACTTCTTATGGCCTACCATAGTAGGACCCCCGGGCCAGAACTTGCTTAGCTCATCTACTCGATTCTTCTTAACAATAGGTCGTGTTTCATGTTTTTATTTCTTGATGATTCTATTTTTAACATTTCAATTAATTTATTTTTAATACGAATTTTTAAATCAATTAGAATAACTGAATTTATTAATAAAATAAATGAATACAAATAAAACTTAATAATAAATAAAATATAAATATAAAATATAAAATAAATATATAATATGAATATAAAAAAATGTAAATAAAACTAAAATAAATTGAAATAAATATAGTTAAGTATATTATTTTAATCACATTAATGTTGATTCAATATTGTAATACACTATTGCACTAACGTGTTTATTATTTGAATGATAAGTTTGCTAAAACTTAAAAACATCAATATTTAGCAGATGAAAATTGACGTATGAGTTAGAATAAATTGTAGACAAGATTTGTAGATTATTCTATACTTTTGAAAATTTTCTATCTATATATTATAATAATAAAAACGAATCATTATTTTTATAGAACATCTTTATCTAAATTGTTTAAAACTACCAAGATCTCTAGTAATGTACTAATAATTATTAAATTTACTTCCAATTTGAGGGTCGTACTTTTTCTCGACGTGTTAAAATGTAAAGTTCGTGGCAAAACTTTCGAATATAGCGAGGAGGGTTTCGAGATTGCGTAACGAGAGCCAGATATCGAGAGGGAGCACAACGATTTTTCCCTTTGGCATCTGTATTGAGCGAGCGACGTTGTGCATTTGACACGAGAATCACATTCAGATTTTCTCACGCCGATAACGTATTATCAGTTTTATTCGATATACCAATCATTAGTGGAGTACCATTAATTTAAACAATCAAATACTCGACTTTGAAAATACCCCAAAAACTCACTAAAACTGAAATCATTGAAAATTTTTGGTACCTATACGATAACATTAGTATACAAACAGAAATTCAAGTGAGACTCAAAATTCTTCAAAAAAAAAAAAAATTCACTTGATTTTTTTTATTCTATATTTCAGTAATGATATTAATTATTATTAAAATTTATTTCGTCACAATTCTTACCAACAATTTCACGTATTTTGTGCAATGTTCCTTGTGCGTTCCCAAAAAGATTGCATAATGCACTTTCCGAAAATTTTCATGCCCGGTGAATTATGTTTGGGATTCCTAAAATATTTTCTTGTTGATAATATTTTCGTGTTTTTCCACAAAAATGTATCTCGTTTCATTCAAGAGCGGTATTTTCGACACGAGTTTAATTCAGCTTTTTGCCGTAATTTGGTTTTTGAAATAGTGGAATATGCACATTTTTTCGCGTTAGATGACCGCGCACTCGTGGAGATAAAGTCACACTGAATTTGACTTGTTCGCCTCTGCTCATTTCGATTCTATATATACATCGTCCATGAATGGGCTGAGTGGAACATGCGTAGAAACTAGAAACACGAGCAAGCATTTGTCGAAGCGGCGTGAACCGGCGTAGAAATTTTCCAACTTGAGAAAATGGAAAAAATACTTTTCCCAAAGTATGGGTTTGCGACAAAAAAACAAGCGAATTTTCGTGGATTTGGTGTGCTAACTGTCATGTGAAAATTTTTGCAGAATTTCTGAATAGGGTTTTAGATTCGCAATAAACTAATTCGTTGGTTGTTGATTAGAAAAATTTGTGGCATCGAGAATTCAGCTGATTTACCAACATCATAATTTTTTCAAATTTTGTTAAAACACACTTTTTTGCATAATTCAACTTCTATGTGATAAAAATCTTAACATGTACTTAACTATTTGCCTTTTTTTTTTATATACAGCACAAAGTTTATCTTTTTTTTTTTTGCATTTTCGTATAGATAATATCTTTCAAAAACCTTTTTAATTTTGCCACGGAGTCTTTTTCATTTTCTTTGGAAGGATTTTCTTTCAAGTTTTTTGTTGCACACGTGAAGATATATGTCCACCAATTGAAATGTAAATCAGTTACAATATAAACTAAGCAATAACAAAATGACAAATGAATTTAACCAATGATGAAATAATCAAAATTACGAATAAATTAACGTGTAGAATATTTTTTTGAGAATAAACTGAAATTTGGCCGAGTTTCGGCAATGAAGATACTAAAATTTGTATAAATTATTTTCTAGCTGATAAATGTATCATTAGGAAAAATAATTTCTGTGTTAAAAAAGACGCGATTTATTGATCTGTGTGTAAAACAATTTTTTTGTGAAAAATATATATTTAAATGAAATAAATACATATTTTTTTGTTCGAACTAAAAATATTTTACAGTCAAAAACATTTTTTTAGTCTGAAGCAAAAATTTATTTAAGTCAGCCAAATATTTTATTGGTCAAATAATGATCATACGTTTGTTTGAATATGAGCTAACTAAATCGGTTTTCCAATGATAGTTTTTTTTTTTAATAAAAAATACGTGTTACAAATTTTAATTGATAACACAGGCCCACAAAAAAACAAAAGTACTTTTGATGAGACAGGATTTTTTATACGTATTTGACATCGCTGAATCCGAATCCGAGGTCAGATGTAGGGGTTTTCCAGTGAACTTACGAGAAAAAAGCGAAAAACGTCTTTTTTTAGGTTTTTTGCTCTCACCAAAAAAAAAAATATTTACAAAATATTTGATATCAAATTCAAGTTCCTGAGATAAAAAAACATAGATAAACATTTTTTTGTTATTTTTTTTCACTTGGAATTTGGCACTGGGAGGGCGTTGAAAACTGTAAAGAAACCATAGCTACTACAGTTTAAATACTCGACCTATCGCATATACAGTAGCTATGGTTTCTTTACAGTTTTCAATGCCCTCCCAGTGCCGAATTTCAAGTTAAAAAAATAATAAAAAAAT